>BPLR01012666.1:0-66480 GCA_021605095.1 Caerostris extrusa
ATTCATAAAACACGTTACAGATTTGCAGATACAGTTAGATTTCTAAATATGCAAAATTATATTTTTTATTTTAAAACTTTTACAATTATTTTTCAGAATACGTTTCTTGATTTGTAGTGAAAATTTTTATTTTTATAGTATACTTTTAGTTATACACTATATTATTCTATACTATACTGTACTATATTAGTTGGGAAATACATTAGGCATATTGACGGTTGACATTTAAAACATATGACTTGGGTAGAACCTCGGAAGAAGAACAGTTTCCAGGTTTAAAATAAAAATTATGTTTACTAGTAGGTATGAAGAAAGCATTTTCAGTACAGATATATTTCATATATTTGGTTCTTTGTAAAATCTAAGTGTTCTAACATTCATATGAGTTGTATTAATTATTCAAATCAGTTACTACGATATTGTTTTCTCAATTAGATTATAAGATAGCACAATTATCGCATTATACCATTCCATAAATGTGAAAAGGATATCCAGCTCCATACTGTACTTACATTTCAACATTTTATTTTATCTTTCAGTATATGAGTGATATTCGGTAACCCCTTAATTGTATTAAACAATTAAAAGATTACCAGTATCCCTTACAAGAACGGATATTTCTTTAATTAATATGATGTATAATGATATTCCTACAAATTGTATTAAAAAACTTTTTTTAACTATACTTAAGATTAAAATAATTAATAAATACGATTTTGAAAGTTACTGTAATTCCAATTGAGAAAGTAACACATAAAAATTTTGAATCGTCCTCATTGACAAAAATTCCAATTAGTTAATTCGCAATATTTAACCGTAGTTTACTATATTTGCTTTTATTTGCAAATGTTAAAGAAGTAAATAGAAAAAAGAAAAAAATAATACTTTGAGTGGAACTAGCTTTTGTAAATATACAGGGTGCTTGCAAACTGCTTTTTTATTAAAATAAAGAGGTAATAGTGCTTACCAACATTCCCCTCCTGAATTTCAAAACAGCTGAATTAAAGTCGTTGAAGTCTAAACTAGCAGGTAGCAAAAAAAAAAAAAAAAAAAAAAAAAAAAAAAAAAAACTAATTAACCCGTGATTGTACATTCAGATCCAGTATAACCCTAGAGCACAAGCGAAGGAAATCCTCTTGTGTCGTGTTTATCTTTGTCGGATGCATTCTCGAAAGCGTATTTATCTGGTATACCAAGGAATTTAGACTGAAACATAGAGGATATAGCATTTTTAATTGACTTTCTATTAGAACCTTAAACAGCTGTTTCTCTTTTCCACTGGAAATTTGGAAAAATTCTTAAGGTTCTGGGAATTGTGCCGGCACCAATGAAATGACGTTTATCAGTTTTTTTTTGTAGTGACAGTCAGGGTGGAACTCTTCCTAGGCTCCATAGTAAAGATTTCCAGTTTTGATGGATACTGAGATCCTTCTTATTTTGTGAAAACAGTTTGTAAACAAGTTTTATGGAACTAATTACATTAATGTGCAGTTACTTATTTTTTCCGTAACTTCACAAGAAACTATCTGGGAGACATGAGATTCGGAATGCAGGTTCGTCATTTTGTTCTTAAAAGATGAAGAAGAATAGTAATGCAAAATTGAATGAACTCTTCGGAACCAGGAAAAGCACCCAGTATGAAATCAATATTACTAATAAAAGCACATTCGAATAAAGCATTGCCATTCTTCCATCTTCAATCCAATCAAAACCTCCATTAACTTACAGGTTTAAAACCAATAATACGAAATATTTGATTACAGTTATTTGAGCAAAAACATCGACATAATTACTTTGTACATTTGATTCAAACTTTAGCAGAAGTATTAATGTTATCGGTAGCTGAAACCAGACAAAAATGTAGGTTCTACGTTCCAATCAAAATCAATTTTGAGACATGGTAAGTAAAACTAAAATCAGTATTATGATATTTTGTGTTTAAATCCTCAATGCAATCAAATCAAGCAGTAAAAGGAAACTATATCCAAATGTAATATTGGATATTTTGAATTCCCAAACTAATCTAAACCAGAACGAAAATTTTAAACTAGAATAACTAGTTTCAAAATACGATACTAGCTCTATTCATACCACAAATCTAATTAAAAACAGTTTTTATAACTAGACTAGAAATTTCATCTTACAATGGTTTTCAGTTTTAGTATATTGTTGGGGTAAATCTCTGAGGAATTTAACGTCTCGGAGGATCAAAGTCTATATGATTGCTACTTTTTACATTATATGGGATTCGTCTATTTTTATTTACCTTGGAATAAGTTTGTATTATAAATAATGAAGCGACATCTGACTTAAAAATAATGAAGTGATAAGACGTGTAATATAACGATGTGATAAAAAATTTTTAGAAAGGCTTTTAGTATTAAGACTAACAATGTTACAAAAAGTTACCACAATGATTTTTAAACATTTTATTTTGATTAAATTGGATATTATTGAATAATAAAGGATTTCCTGCCCTAGGAGTTTTTAAAAAAACATATCCCAAAAATATTTTAGGAAATCCGAAGTGTTATGTAATAATAGAATTTTGAGCAAGAAAAGAAGAGTATATTGGGAACTACATTATCAAAAAGAACATAAAAACGTAGTGAAAGTAGTCGGTACATTGCGCAAATGTCTATTAATGACGAGGAACTTATATTGTAAGTAATTCATAGCATATAGACAAGAAAATATTAGGAAGCAACTCTGACTTCATAAGTGAGTATAAAAATTTGAATATTATGTGGAAAATTGGAGATGATTTCAGCTACGGTAACCTATTAGAGATGCATTTTAAACATGAAAAGACATCCATTAAACTTAGAGTTATATTTAATGCTTTTATTTCTTCAGGTCGAAGCTTAACTGATATTTTACTCGCAAGACAAGTCAAAGAAGATGTTTTTGATTCTTTTCGTTCGACTTTAGAAAACAAATGTATGTTCAAATTTAAATTGATCCAGTTCGAAGATATTTATTAAGACTATTAGGAAAACTCGAGAAGTCAACCTCCTAGCGTATTCAGGATAAATACTGTCATTTACTGAATGAAATGTGTCCCATTTCTAGCCAGTAGAACTTTGAAGCAGTTAGCATTGGTTGACCAACTGACATTTTTTAGGCTCTTGACTTATCCTTTCAGATATGTATATGAATGACGTCAATGGCTCTCTCGAGATCTCAAATCAATTATATAATTAAAGAATCAATTAATGCATATGTCTGAGAATTGACATTGCATAAGTGGAACTCAAAATATATGATTTTCATCAACAGTTCCATCCCTAACGAAGAATTCTCTATTGATTTCAATGGATCTACTAAAACATTGGGAATAATTTTGGCTACCGGGACCAGACAAATTTGCATTTAAAGTCTCATTGAAACAACAGCCAGTTGTCACTTAGCGAGATGAACTCTGTCGTTGCCAAGTTATATGATCCTATTTGCTGACCACTAAAACTAAGATGTTACTTTAAAAACTTTGGACTCAAAAGTTGAAATGGGATAATCAGCTATTACAAGCAATTACTCATGAATGGATTCGCTTTGTTTCAAACTTGAAAATTCAGAAATTCAGGTATATTCAGAACTTTGGTGGCAACAAAAATTGAATCATAGGAATATGCTGACGCGTCCACTTCTGCCTATGGAGCATAACCTCTCAACAACTTAGCACAACTAATTCTACTTTAAAAACTTCTTAACCGAAAATCTAGAAATGGCAACATTTTAAAGTATTTCAGTACCCCCGATTGGAGTTATGTGCCTATCTTCGTCTGTGATCTTAGTGATCACATTCTTAAGAAGAGAAATTGACAAAGTTACTATTTTATTTTCGGATTCAACAAAACAAATGAGTTATCTTATCTTGTCAAAGTTACCTTATTTTCTGCTTGGACCAATTCCCTTCCCAACAGCTTAAAACATTTGATAGACATGTCTCAAAAATCCAGCCTTTATCAGAGTGTTTGCAGTGGAGACTTATCCTTCGATAATTCCTTCTTCTCAGGAATGGATACTTCAGATTTGCATTTTTTTTACTTAAAGGTTTTTAAAACGTTGGATTCTTGATCTGTCACAAATGGACATTACTGTTAATGAACTTTACGAATATGAACTTAAAAAAAAATCCATTGAAGACAGAATTTTGGTTGTTGAATGGTAGAAATAAGGCTCTCAAAACTATGCTTAATTATGTCGTCACTTTAGAGAAAAGCCTAAAATCGAAAAACAACTTATGTTTTCTTTGCCTAAAGAAAGAGTTACTGTAAGCCCTCCATTTGCCAAAACTGTAACTGACTCATCTCGCCATTTCTTTATTAAATATAAGAACAAATGTAAAGGTGTTCTTAATACAATATATGTTACAGTTCTTATTTGCTTTACGGCAAAAGTACAATTCATTCAGAAATTATAACATATTTAACAAGTAAAGCACTCCCTATTTCCGATTCCATTACTCCATATTTCAGGATCATTTCTGAAATGAGAAAATTATATAATCTTGTTAAAACTTTAGATCCGGCATCATTTCATGCTACTGAAGCCTTTACTCCAGTGTCCTTATTAGTTGGATATGGGAAGTTGGAATAAAATCATCCAAACATCCCATGAAAAAAAAAAAGTTGTAGGAAATTCAAAATTAACATCAGGAGAATTTTTAATGGTCCTTAACCAAATTGAAGAAATAATAGGCCGTTTTTTTTTCTTTTATTCGATCCAAATGTTTTTTTAAACTAACAAAATCTGGCCAATTTTTTGTAAGTAGGACCTATTAATATTAAACTTGAACCTTGTATTTCAGATATTCCAGACAACTGGTTTTCATGTTAGCAGAGACGTCGAAATTAATCAAATGGCTTAGAGATTATTTGAATAATTTACAATAAAGAAGTAAATGGCTATTTGAAAAAATAATATCAAAGTAGGCTTGGCCGTGTTGGTTTAAGATATATGTTACCTACTTTCCACATGTAGCATTTCAAATATACTAGCCACCAAAAAGTAAAGGAACAACATGTGTTTCAAAGCTCATGATGAAAAAAATGACAGTAACAATAAAGTTTATAGTTTATATAAATGATAAAAGCGAACTTGCAAAAATTAAGCAAAAGCGATAGCTACCACTTCTTTTATACAAAAGAACGGGTATATATGAGTGAGAGAAAAATATGCAATATCAGGCTTACGTAATTACGCATGTAACTTTTGTTGATTTACAATTTTTGTTAGCAGATTCGTTGACAATAGGCAGTGGGGTCCCGCAATGTCCGAGAGAAACCGTTTGCCCGATTCGTTAAGGTGGCGGTCGGTCGGATGGATGGAAATGAGGTTGTCCAAGGCTGAGGCTGTTAGGCGTCTTAATGTGCATTGCAGTGTGGTCCATCGTCTCTGGAATCAATATCAAACCGAAGCTTCTGTGTCCAGAAGACATGTCCCAGGTCGACCACGAGCTACAACACCTGCAGAAGACCGTTTTATAGCTCTTTCAACCTGAAGGAGAAGAAGCATTTCTATGCCACTACTTGTTGCAGACCACTCTGTAGCATCGGGAGAAGAATATCCGCTAGTACTGTGCGAAGGAGTCTTCACATTTCAGGTCTCTATGCAAGACGACCAGTTGTGCGTGTCCCCTCAACGGACGACAGAGAAGGGCCCGTTTATTGGCAAGAGAACACGTTTTCTGGACCAGACAGCGATGGGCTCCTGTACTCTTTACAGACGAGTCCAGATTCACACTGGAGAGCGATTCAAGACGTCTGCTGATTTGGAGGGAACAAAGCACCAGATACCATCAATCCAACACTGTTGAAAGACACGGTTACCGAGGTGGTGGACAATAGGTAGTGGGGTCGTTGACAATAGGCAGTGAGTCCAACTCAAGTTTGGGCAAGTTGGTGGGTTTGGGCAAGGATCTCACTCGGTGGTCCCACTGACCTGCATGTGTTCCACGGAGGAACAGTGATTGATTTGATGGATGATAATGCACGACCTCACCGAGCTGTAGTTGTTGAGGAATCTCTTGAGGGTCTTGGTTTGGAGCGAATGGAATGGTCAGCGCGATCTCCTGACCTGATCTTTGGGACTATCTTGGTAGACAGGTTGCTACTTTAAGTCCTTCTCCAAGGTCTTTAGGAGAGCTGGAACAAAGATTACTCAGTGTCTGGTCTTCACTTCCCATTTCGGTAACCGACAACTTAATTGACAGCATGGAAAGTCGATGCCGCCAATACATTCAAGCTAGGGTGGGCATATCCCTTATTAAAACTATTTTGTTATGTTTCTATGACATTTAAGCACATGTAATTGTGATTATTATTTTTCCACGAATGGACTTTTCCAGCGAGATTGCTTTTTTTTTTTTATTAAAAATAATTTTTGAGTTTTCTTATGTAAACTTCTATGTTGCAGTCAATACATAACTGTTTTGTGCACATGTCATTCAAATTTGGTGTTTCTACGTTCATTCATTTGCAAATTAGACGCAAAAAACCGGCTGTTCCTTAACTTTTGGAGGGCAGTGTATAAGTGTTTTACCAATTATTACTACAGTAATGTAAAATTATTATATTTGTATATTGTAATATTTACGTATTTTTGTGTTAAAAAATGGATTTATTTGTATTGTGAAATAGAATTCATATCCATTATTTTAGAATGTAGCAACATTAATTATGGATAGTTAGATTTCTCAGGTTGTTAATATTTTCCATATATAATAATATGAGTTCTTTCCTTGTTAGTTCCCTTGTGGTTAGGCTAGCTCTCGGATACCCTGCCGAACGGATGAGAGTCGAACGGATTTTTGAGGCATTAATAAGTCCTGTTAATAAAGTTTTTTTGTTAAATTTAAATTGCTTTCGTTAATACAATCGACTTATAATCGACAACACAACCAGTTCATTAATGTTTTGAGTTATACCTTAACATAAACATAATCACATATTAATTTCGCTTTAAGGAAGGGTTTTTCTGCTGTTTTGCTAATTAATTTTATTCTTTCTATTTTTAGTGTAATATTTTTCATTTCCTTTGTTAATCAAAACAGAAACAGGTCAATTTTATTTATAACTTCATTTAATTTACCTTAAAAGATAGTAAAAGTGACTATTCTGAAAGTATTGAAAAACCATAATTATTTGAATCGGTGAAAGACTATTACATTTGTATAAAGGCATTAATATTGAAATAAATAGCAAAAATAATAATGATGTATTCATTGTTCTAGTCTTTACACCGTACACCCTTCACGTTGGAATATCTGGTAGTTAAAAAGGTTGAGGTCGTAAATATAAAAAAAAAATGGAATGTTCTAGAATTGTAATAAAAGTAAAACTGTAATAAAGCGATTATATTACTACGCTTTCGTATTATTAGCTACTTTTCTTCAAGGTAAACATAAACTTAGAATAATTAGATTAGAGAATTTATCAATCTAATTTCTTATTCTAATATCGTAAAAAAGTTACATAAAAGTGTAAAAAATACATTTCCTGTAAAAGAATAAATTTAAATGAGTTCACTTTCCAAGCAGACTTTGTACAAAGCTATCATAGGTAATTCCGAAGAACATAGAATTTAGAAGAAATTTTTAAAAGATCGTACTGAAGCTCTCTTTTAATTTTCAAAATGTGATTCAGATAAAATTGACAAAGAAAAGTATATATTCATAGTAAAAATTTCATATTTAATAATAAAAGTCCATCCAAAAATCCAAGTAACCAAAATCCCAAAATCCAAATTGTAACTATTAAAAAATTAGAAATTATTTATATTTATTAGATTTTAAACTTTGAATATCTTATCTTTTGAATTAAAAATTAATGGCAACATATAAAAGCTATTTCTTTAATGTCGAAATAATTTAAGTTCGGAGAAAGTGGATACTTTTATTCAATACCTTTTACATTAAGCACTTCGAATTTTATGAATAAATAATATGCCATCTCTTTTTTAAAAACGGCTAAAATAAAATTATCTGAAGCAGAATTTTTTTAATAAGAAAAAGTTTTCGATTCTGTAGAATATTTAATAAAGTAACTAATTCCTTTGTGCAACAAAAACTCATTCTTAAATTTCTAGGTTGCTTATATTTTATCAAAGCAGAAAAATAATACGACAGTATCTTCTTCAATTAGTTAAAGAACTTGAATTAATTAAAAAACTGTCCGTGGCACCGACTTTCTTTCGGAACACAACTGAAGAATCGTGTTTTGGGTTGACTCTCATTTAATAAAGATCTCCGTAAAATGTCCAAATAACAATCGATAAATTAAAATATCTTTTGTTAATTATTTGGAGAATTACTCAGAAGAAGCCAACTTGTGATAAACGCAACGTAGATATGTCAGAAAAGGATGATAAAAAGGACGCATAGTGGGAACACTAATTAATTAGAAGGAATCTTTTCAAAATACAGAAGTTTCAAAAGAAATACGATGCTTCATAATACACAATGAACTGAATTAAATAGAATTCAAGCACAAACTAATCATTGTAACTCTTGCATTATATTGAAAGAAAATGACTGTTTTCTTTATAATAAACGAGATAATTGTAGAATGGAAACCAATGAGAAGATCACCTGCTAAATCAAAAGCGTCTAACACTGTGGGTAAGTTAATTTATTGAAAAATTGAGCAGAAAAGAATTCATAGTTTTTATAGGAATTTTTCAAAATAAATTTAAGAATTAAAATTTAAAAAAAAATCAAGTTGTTTAAGGGTAAATTGTAATCCCTCATCTAACAATCTGAATTTTAATCTGAGAGTTAATTTCTTTTCATTTTCAATAGCTCTATAATCAGGAATGAATGTTGGTCTTCTCTAAAAACTTTTTATCCCATTTTTGCAAATTGTCTTTCAATTTTCATTCTTAAATAAGCAGAGAAATTTTTAACCCTGGAATACCATTTAGATTTGAGCCTACGTTGGGGTTTGAATGCCCGTCGAATTAATGAAATATCTATTTTTTACTAGTTAATTATTTAATATTTGTCATCCACAATTAATAAAATAGAACATTTATTGTGTAAAGTCAATTAAAATTTTAAATACAAATACACACTAAACTATTCGAACAATATCAAATCCTTAGCAATACAATGAAACAGAAGCACTATGTTTTAAATGATTAAGCTTATTTTATGGCTATTGGTAACTTCACTCGGTCCCACACTAAATCAATTTGATGCAAGACTTATTCTAATATTTCATTCCATTGTGGTATACCTAACAACGATGTTTATTATTCTATATATAAGTCGAAGATAGCATTCTGGACTAAGAAGTAGGTTACGTTGGCTTCATGAAACCTATTGGGATACCAGTGCACAATAGTGCAACGGACCAATTTCATAGCAAAAAAGACTTCTTTAAGGAATAAATTACTTTTCCTGATCATTTAACCAACCAGAACCGAACATGAAGGAAACTCTATATCTACTGAGCTGAAGCTCTTCTTCAGGGAATCTGCAGTGGTAAAGCCAGAGATTTTGATAGGTCACGATTATCTGTCTACTCTTCTGGTTTGCTTTAATTTGCAGGATTTTTTTTTTGTGTTTTTACAAACAACGCTTTTATGGTAATTTCTAGGTCATACATTTTTCTGCTACATATGATTAAAAAAATTATAAAAATTGCGCATAATTTCATCTATATGTTTAGAAGCAAAATAGGAAAAATTATTTAAGACTTTCTAATACGTAAATGACAAATTTAATCCTTTAATGTAGTTTAATATTTGTCATCCACGATTAATAAAATAGAACATTTATTGTGTAAAGTTAATTGAAATTTTAACTTTTTTAATTACAAGATAAATACATCCAGAGACAAATAAAAACTTTGCTTTATTATTTGTTACCTGTTCCATAATATGAGAATTGAATGAAATTTATCAAACTTTTTAAGACAAAATACTGCGCATAATTGTAATATTTATTAGAAAATTACGAGTTCTCTAAACTAGGGTTTGATTTAGGCTTTTAATAAATTTAATTCATAATATTCATTGCTTAAGAAAGCGATAAATATCACGAATAACTAAAAAATTCTAATAATTCCAAATATCCTGCAGGTTTGTATTACATAGGAAATTGGCAACCTTCAATGTTATAGTAGTCAAAAAAGTTTTATGTTATTTATTATAATATTAAACAAAATTATTATTAATAATATATATACGTGTACATATTATTAATACATATTTAAGGTTACAGTTTAGGAAATTTATGTAACTCCTTTTTTTTCCCAATCAAAAATATTATTAACATTCGTTACACCATAACATTTCGTCAAATGTACCTCATGAAATCTCCCAATATTTCAAAAACGCTCAAATTAAAATATAAAACATCGGTAAGAGCACTTTACGAGGGGTTATTTGCATGAAAACTCTTAGGAATCACCCAAAAATTTTTTTATTCTAAAGAAACGGGTTCATCATATGACTATATTCGTTCAGTATTAATAATCCTATTCTTATTCTTAAGAAGCACCCTTACTAATTTTATATAAAGCTATTTTTTTCGAGTAAAACATGCACACAAACACATGGTTTCGAAGAGGAGAAATTCAGCAGGAAGCAAAGAGATTGACAAGTTAGGGATACATTAAACAATAGTAATGAAAATACATCTGATACATTTTCACAATAGAATTCGAATGAATAAGTTTTTCTAACTTTAAAAATTCATTGCTTCCAAAAAGTAGTCCTAGACTTTTTATATACTTCTAAATGTTTACTTTTAAGGTGAAATATCCTCGTAGAAATTGATGAAGCAATTTACTACGTCATTGAAGACAAAGAACATTTGGAGAGTAGAAAATTTATGGCGGTAAGAATATTAACATTAATAAGTTGGGATATTACAGAAGTATCGACAAAAGAAATTATGCGAGAGTCCCCTTTTTTTTTAAAGAATAATCTTTCCTTTGTTTCTGTTTAAAAGTATTGTTGTCATAGATGGAATTAATGTTGAGCAATAGATGAATGATGATATCTCGAGGTATTTTGATACTGAGTTTCATGTTGGAAGTGTATGGATAGTAAAGTGAACTTTTTTTTGTAAAATAAATTCATTTGTGGCTAGTTTTGAATGTTAATATTGTTATAAAGGACATTAACTTGAAGAATATTTGTATTAGTCTTTATTAAAATAAGCTGTATTGGATAAATGTCATGACGTATTTTTGAAAATTTGGATAGCTGAAAACAATGATAATTAACTAATTAGATTTAATTAATTAGGAGAAATATAAAAATTAAGTATAATAAACAAATAGATCCTCCTAACTAAAAGCCTATTTGGGAATTAGACAATGATTTTAAGTAAAAATTCATTAGTATTGATGAATATTAGTTCCTTGGGCAATACTTTGTGTACGGATGTAAAGATTTCCATTATTGTAGATGTAATTATTGAAGCTGCAGAGATTACAGAGTTTCATCTAGTAATCAAAGTTCACTTTTAGAATATTATGATAGCCGTAGTGTTTAATGTATCTGGGGAGACTTTTAAGAGAAATGCTGCTATTCCTGCGCGTGAACCTATCAGGATGACATCAGAAATGCTAGTAATAAGATTATCAATATCTTACTTGTAAAACTATACACTCAAGAGCCAAAACATTATGACCACCCCTACATTTTGCAATGAACTCGCCTGGGTGACGTGGAAGGCACGTGATCAGGTGGAAGTGGTATTTAACTGCTGCTGGAGATTCTGAAGAATCATTTTAAACTGACACTTTATGCTGATGATACAGCTATTATTACACAGGGGCGGAAATTACACATTATCCAGAAAAACTTGCAAAATTACATAAATAAACTTGAAATCTGGTTGGACACTTGGAAAATTAAACTTAACGTCGCGAAGACTGAAGCAGTGCTATTTACCAGGAGAATTAACCATATTCCTCCTAATATTTATATTTATGACACTAACATCTCCTGGTCTAAAGAAGCTAAATATTTAGGTGTTATACTTGATCGCCAACTAACATTTAAAGCGCATATTGACTACTTAAGAACTAAATTCAATAACACTTTCAGAAAATTTTATTCTGTTTTAGGCCGTCACTCGATACTAATCATCGAAATTAAAAAACTAATTTATCTTTCTTATTTACGTCCAATAATAGCATATGCGAGTCCAGTCTGGGGCTCCACTGCTCCAAGTAACTTTTAATCCTTGAAAGACTTGAAAATAAGGTTATAAGAATGATTGCTGATGCACCTTGGTTCATTAGAAACAAAGATTTAAAACACTCCTTAGATATGCCTAGTTTTAAAGAATTTGTCGCTAAAATTGCTAAAAATTTTTATGACTCCATCCATAGTTCCAATAATACGGTCATCCAAGATTTAAATACCTTTCATTATGATATTTCCATACCATGCACACGTAAAAGACCGAGGCATGTTTTGAATATAAACAAGTAGTTGGGTTTCTTCCTTCTTCCCCTTTTCTTTGGTTTGGGTCTGCTTGTATTAGGGTCGCGTCCAGTGCGCGTAGATTGTTTGTTTTTCTTTTCTTGAGGCTGCTGCGTGGGTGCTCATGTTTACTTCGGTATTTTTTCTACTGGCATTTTGATTGTTTTTTACAATTTTCTGTATTTACTTGTATATATTTTATTTTTGCTTAAATTATGCAATGTACATATTATTCACTATGGGCCTTGAGCCGACTGTCATTATTTTTATGTTGCAACTAGGAGGTTTGGTCGCTTCGCGACCAAGGTACTCCATTCATCTACACCGATTCCTGAAGAATCATTCTTTCACTTACTTCTGTGTGTGATGGGAAAGGCTGTGGATCTAAGTGACTTTGATAGAGGGCATATTGTAATGGCTCGAAGGCTAGGAACAAGTATTTCCAAAACTGCACGAGTCGTGGGTTGTTCGCGATCTACAGTTGTTAGTACTTATGCAAAGTGAATGAATGACGGTGAAACCAGCAGTAGACGACGTGGTGTTGGACGTCCACACGCTATCAAAAAAAAAGGTCGTCAGAGACTGTCTCGCATGGTGAATCAAAACCGGAGCCAGACAGTGGCTCAGCTGACAGCCCAATACAATGCAGGATCAAGTAGAATAGTATCCGGAGCACATTGTTCAGCGGACACTGTTTGATATGGGGCTGCAGCAAACGTCCCACTCGTGTGTTGCTCACCAAGCTTCATCGCCTACTGCGCCTGCGCTGGGCCGGGAACATCGTGACTGGTCCATGGATCAGTGGGGAGAGTTGCCTGGTCAGATGAATCACGGTTTGTCATTCATCACGCCGATGGACGTGTCAGGATACGCTGTCTTCCAGACGAACAGTTGCTCCTTCAATGTACAGTAGGTCATACACAGGCCGGTGGTGCGGTATTATGCTTTGGGGGACGTTCTCTTGGGCGTCTCTGGGACCCGTGGCTGGGGTAGAGCAGACCAGGAATGCTACAGGGTATCTGAACATCATTTCGGACCAGTTGCACCCTTACATGGCCTCTGTTTTCCAGCTGGAAATGGAATGTTCCAACAAGGACAACGCCCCTTGTCACAAAAAAAAAAAATTGTGTTGGAGTGGTTCCAGGAACATGATGCTGAATTCCAGTTAATGTCCTGGCTGCCGAACTCCCCGGATCGCAATCCGATAGAACACATTTGGGATGTCCTGGGACGGCAGCTCAGAGTTCAAAGACCACAAATTCGCAATATCTCGGATTGGCGTGACCGTTGCTTAAACATCTGGTACAATCGGTCTCCGGCTATCTACCAAGGACTTATGGCATCCATGCCAAGGCGGGTTGAAGCTGTGTTGCGCCAAGGTAGCCAACTCGTTATTGACAGGTGGTCATAATGTTTTGGCTCTTTGAGTGTATATGTAGAGGCACCACAGCTGATAAAGCGATCAGTTATTGGGGTTTTGTAAAATTTTGGATAAATTGTTACATAAGGAAATTTGATGGAATAGTTACTGATTTTACAGAATTTATTAAAAGCAATGATTTTTTTTTACTGATCATATTAAAATTTTTATAATGAATTTGTAAATAGTAAAATTATTGCTTTCTTTCTCCAGAAAAGAAGAATGCATAATTAAAGAGATTTTTACAAATGGCGTTGTAATAAATTTTTCTAAAGATTTTTAAGAATTATTTTTTTTTTGTACCCTTCATTAATGAAGAGTAATTAAAAGGATGAGGTAGATCTGGAGGATATATATATATATATATATAAAATTTCTGCATACAAAAAAATTAACATACTTTATATATACATATGTAATATTAATGAAATTGTATTAGATAATGTAGAAATTGTTAGAAATTTCGTTAGATTATTCAGTTTGGTACACTTAGAAAAAAATTATTACTCCATGCAGATAATTTTTTGCATATTCCAAGCATCGTATTTTAACTATTATATTATTTTAGAATGTTTTATTGTTTGTGTCATTTTTAAACAAATTTTTTTAAATTCAAATTCTTTAATAACAAATTTACATAATTTGTACCGATTGAAATTAAAAAATAACATAAAAAAAACCTATTTCAATATGTAAATGTTAGTAAATTTCTATGAAATTTAAAAAAAAATAAGTGATATAAATTTTATTCCAAGCATACCAAAAGTTTGAAAAAGCACATTTTGGAAAAACTCAACAATAATTTGAGAGCTTATTATACAATCTTAATATATCCGAAACAAATTTTATGTGTTCTGCACTCTTCTTCTTGTGTTTTTAAAGGGTCTTTAGCTGTCTTACTTCATTACTTATTTTTGTATGCTGAATTTTCCTTTACAAATCTGTATTTTTTTAAACATGTTGTGTGTTCCATTCATAATTAAAGCACCTATTTTTAGCGAATTAAAAAAGACTTTGAGTAGAGTATTTAATATATATCTATACATTTATTAAACATACATAGAAAATAATAAAGCAACATGCCAACATGTTTTGTTGGGTATCATTTTCCTAAACAAGTATCGAAACTCTTTTTGGAATTTTTAGTTATTTGTGTTTGTTGGCATAAACTATTTACTTTCTTTAATTACTTTAGAAATTATCCTGATACAGTGATTAAAATAAAGAAGAGAACCAAATATTCACTAATAAATATCCAGGAAATCAAGGTTTTTTGTTGTGTCTACAAGTTTAAAAAAGCACAAAAATCTGAGCAGCACGGTGTCCTTTTCCAATGCATCATAGATTATAAACATTCAAAATTTGTTACATGCCTTTTCAGATATTGTTGAAGCAATTTCCCTATTTGACTATACTTAAGAAAAAATATTCATATGCAATTAGATAATACAAAAGGCATTTTTTTCAGCACACATCATAACATAGTTAATAATTTTTTTTTTAGATTTCATTACAACATTCTAAAACTCTGTTAAAATACGCAAGTCTAAAATAATACTCATATTTTCAAGTGGATTTGATATTTTTTATTTTATAATGCAAACGGAAAAGCGTTGTTACTCATAGAATTCCTGTGTAACAGAAAAAAATATATCTATAATCGTTAAATGAAATCGTTAATAAAATGTCAATAATCGTTGACATCTTCCTATTAGTTAACATGATATAATTCTCTGTAGAACATTGTTTCTTTTCCTTGTATTTAATTTCCTTTTTTCTTTTCTTATAACTTGTTCTATGCTAAAAAAGAATAAACAAAGCAAAAAAGTATTGAAAATAAAAAACCCAAAAAACCTTGACAGCTGCAAATTTTAGATGGAAAAGTCTTGCAAATGTAAACAAATGAAATATTTTACCAAACACAGCTGCAATTAATTGCACTATTGCCATGTTCTGAAGTTCTTATAATATAAAATATAAATAATTAGACTAACCAAAAAAGCAGCATTTGACAGACGGCGTGAGAGGCCTACAAAGACAATATTAATTAATGTTAATTTAAAGTAATAATATTATTTTAATTCCTTTATATTAACGAAACCTGAACAAATTATATGTTTTTATGTCCAGAAAAATTTGTTTTATTTTTCTATTACAAAAAAAAAAAAAAATTTGAAGGTGTGTAATGTCTGGTTAAAAGAGTTGTTGTTATATGTAAGGGATGTGCCGCAATAACCAGGGCACTAACTTAATTTAAATCAATGAATTATTTTATAATTTACATAAGCTTCTTTTCACTGCATAGATATTATAGTCATAATACAGAAAGGGGTTCCATTATTTTTATAAAGATATAGATTTTATAGATTATAGACTTTTTATAGATTTGAGAATATTCAATATTCAAAATTTATTTTGTAAAATCCAAATCAATCCAGGTCATTGCACTTATGTTAATACGGCGAGTACTAGTTTTTGAAGATATAGGAAACAAATACTCTGTGAATATAATCAAATAATTTTACAATTTGACCAACAAAATTATTTTTTATAAACTGAACTTTTCCAGTATTGCATTAGATAAAAAGCATGTGAAATATCTATATATATATTATGCATATATTTATGTGTATTTATTATCATATAGATATGTGTTTATTTGCAAAGGCAAGAGCAGCCAACAATTACGAATACGAATTAAGTTAAGTAAAATAATATAAGTAATTGAGGAATTTATCTTTCCATATTTTGGTCTCAATGTTTGAATCTAGACTAGAAGTACGGTAATAAAATTATATTTATGCACATCTATCTTTATTCACCATTAAAGGTCACAATGGACAAAATGCCTCAAAGGCATTTCTTGTATACAGCAGCAATCATGCGCTACGCCGGGGCCCGTGTTCAGCAACAGCTGTACGGGACTTAATACTGTATATAAATTTCAAGAACCTGACTGCACATGCGATCGATCTCGACCTGGACGACCTTCTTTTCCAGCCGAGACTGTTGCAAAAGTCCATGAGATGATAGGCAAAGTTCGTCTTGAAACTGTTCGAAATTCGTCTTGAATGCGGTGTTTCATGCATTCTACAATTGCTAAATTCTACGATCCCCAAGATTGTGCACTTTATTCTACACATGTTTCTGCATCGATTCCAGCGTATCCAGATGTTTAGATACATCTGGATGAGGCCCGTTTCTCATTGACTGGTAAAGCTAATTCGAAGAACTGCGTGAAATAAGGTAATTCCCATGATGTGGTCGCACTTCCGTTACATGAAGAAAAAGTGACTATGTGATGTGGCATAACAAGCACCTTAATCCTCGGGGCCTACTTTTTGAAGGACCTACGAACGTGTATTGGAATTGTACGTGCAGTGTACTGTACTGCTCGCTTTCTAGAAATGTTGACTAATAATGTAATTTCTGATTTGCAAACTTACCGATCGGCAATGAAAGGAGCATATTGTCTTCTGGGAGGAATTTTAGGGTAACGCGTCTTATAGGAAAAAAAAAACCTACGCAGCTTGACTGTCTATAAGAAACGTCTGTATTAATTATCACAATCGCCATTTAGTTTTAAAAGGAGTAACTGCAATGGATGTTGCCAGTGGACTTTGGCACGAGGTCTTCTTCACGATATTACCAATGGACAACGAATTAGGTATATGATTTATTTAAGGACATGCTAATGATTCTCTTCAAGTGCATGAGGAAATTTGCTTACAATATACGAATACCTGTTATGAGATACCCCCTTCCTCACACACACACAAACGAAATGAAAGGCAAAGTCTATTTTTATTTTATGAAAACAAATTATAAATCCTTGTTAATTATTAACCTTAAACCCTTGCTTTTTATTAAACCTTGTTAAATTGTATTCGTGCAGGTTGAAAAATAGTATTTTTAAAACTAAACAGACCTAAAACTGTAAAATAATTGAATGTATTACTTTAATAACTAAAAGCCTACCTACCTTTATTTAAAATAATTTGAAGCTTCTTCCAAAAACCTAAAATTGTTTAAAGCTTCTACCTTGAATTACACAGAAATATTTAGATCCATTGAAACGAAATGTCCAAATACCACAGGTTTTAGTTAAAATTAAGTACTCTGATACTCTCAAACGCATTTAGATAATGCAGCAAAAAGTAAAAGTTAATTTTGGTTGTAATCATGATAGATCATGTTTAGCATGAATTGTGTAAAACAGGAAGAAAGGAATTTTTATTCGTGTGTTGAAATTTCAATTGAGTGTGTGTTGGATTTGTTTGTGCGCAGATTTGGCGAAAAGCCATGAATTATAATAAATCAATGAATCAATTTTTTTATAATGTTAAATTTAAAAAGTTAATAATTTAAAATTATTTTTTTGTTTATGGCATAAAATTCTTTGATTCTTAATTGTTAAATTTCTAACTCTAAACATTTATTTAAAGCAATAACATAAACAATAAACCGACATCTACTTACTACACTTATTAAAGGAATAATTTCGATTCACTAAACGAGTAATTTAAAATTGAAAAATCCCTATTCTTCTCAGTAAATTTCTTTATTTAAAAATAAATACTCTAATTTAAACATTGACAGTTTTAACAAGCGCTAATATAGAACCGGAATTCCCCTACTTATTCAAGAAAGTATTTAGGGGATGATTAATTTAGAAGAATTTAGAACTTTTGCTGACATCTGTTTGTAGAATAAAAGGAGGTCTTCAACGAATTAGTTTGAATGTAATCAGAAAGGATTTTAACAGAATTTTATTTACTTTTCAAAAAATAAATAATCTAAAATTAAATAATTTAATTTTAATTACCCACACAAATAGCGTGCGACATTTTCTCTTATTTAAAAGTAATTTATTTAGTTGATACAACACATAACTGTAAAATATCTTTTACTTATTACATAGATAACGAATTTATCAATGTTAAAATTAGAACTAAACTATTATTTTTACTTCTATTTTAATTCATTTAAGTAGTTTTAGTTTTTAACGGTTCAATTTATTTCTATTCATAGGATAAATTGACAATTCAAAAGTTGAAAGGAAATTGATAGAAATGAAAAAAAAAAAGTTTTTTTGTAATTAACTGTGGTAATTAATATTTTCACCTAAATTAAGGCCACTTCAAAGTTTAAGGAATGCTAGAGATGATAAATATTATGAATAAAAAATAAAATGTAATTAACATATAAATTAAGAAGTATTATTTTTATATCTAGTTATTTATCCAAAAGAACTGGGTGGAACCATTCTTATTGTATGTTCTCGAAATGCCACACATCAGTGTTTGCGTCTTCTTTAATTAGAAGGAAATCACTTTTGCAACCCATTTTCGTTTAATATCCCCAATGTGTTTAGATATTACTTATAAGAGATTTTATGACAACAAAGAGCTTGTTTTTCCTATTAGCAAAATTTATTAAAATAAAGATGTGGATTTCTTATCTGTCAAATGATTCACGTGAAATAAAAATAAAATTTGGTGAAAATGGGATATATTTGATCTTATACACATGGGGAATAAATATATGAGAAAAAAACGTTATTCGGGGACAACTGAACGAAAATGTTTTGCATTTGAGCTCATCTGCTTTATATTTAAATTATTATAAACTCAATTCTGATAATAATATACACAGTCCAGTCACATTAATGTGACCACCTGTCAAAAGCCAGAATAACCACCTTTGGCAGAGCGGACCGCTACGAGACGTGCAGGAAGAGAGTCAATTAGGTTTCTGAAGGTGTTCACTGGGATGTTGAGCCATGCCGACTCCAGTGCCGTGGCCGCTGCGCTAGATTACGCGGTTGAGGATCCATGGCGCGAACAACCCGATCGAGGTGGTCCCACAGATTCTCGATTGGGTTTAAATCCGTGAGATTGCTGGTCAGGGGAGTACGGTAAACTCATTATGGTGCTCTTCGAACCACTCACATACACTGCCAGCTGTATGACACGTCGCATTGTCCTGCTGGTAGATGCCATCATTCTGAGAAAAAATTATTCGCATGTAGGGGTGGACATGGTCCGCAAGGACAAATGCGTACTTGTGCTGATCCATTGTGCCTTCCACAATGATGAGTGCACCCCAATGAATGCCAGGAAAACATTCCCCAAACCATAATGCTCCCTCCTCCAGCTTGGATCCTTCCGGCAATTGTTGCAGGGTGTTTGCTTTCAGGCGTTTCACGCCGTATACGCCAACGTCCATCTATCCTATGGAGCATAAAACGTGATTCATCGGAAAAAGCCACCTGTCACCACTCTGTGGACGTCGAGTTTCGATACTGGCGTGAAAATTCCAGCCTTCGTGCCCGATGAATAGCAGTCAGCATAGGTGCATTAACCCGGCGTCTGTTACGGAGGCCCATGCGCAGCAACGTTCGCTGAACCGTTGTTCAGGATACACTCTTGGTAGCCCCCCTGGTTCATCTGGGCGGTCAGTTGCTCAACAGTTGCACGTCTATTCGCCCGAACGCATGTCCGTAGCCTTCGTTCGTCTCTGTCATCTATAGCCCGTGATGACGTTTCCGAAATGCTTCCACTCTTAGCTCGAAAGCCAATAATCATGCCCTTTTGGACGTCGGATAAATCGCTACGTTTCTGTATTACGCCAACGATTGAAATGCTTTCCGATAACCTAGGACATCCTTTTATATACACTCCACTGCAATGTTCTGCCGCCTGTCTTTTGTGATTGGTTAATTCACGTTGACGTCGAAAGTAGATGGTTGTCCCATTAATGTGACTGGACTGTGTATGTACTTATACTTACAATAAAATATTAATTCTATATATCAAACAAAACTTACAGTAAAAGACAACACACGAGAATAATCAGAGTGAGAATGGACAAGGGACAATTATTTAGAAGCAGAATCAATTTGATTCGTTGATTTAGTTTGCTGGTCATTTTTTGCACACTTTGGGTTAATTATGCCGAGACCAATAGTTTAACGTGGATTCCGATACACTAAGAAACATCCAGGATTCGACCCTTAAGCCAATGGTACCAATGGCTAGAACGCTAGCCGATTGGCCATCAGGCCGCTAAAAGAACCGTAGAGAAATAATCAAATTAATAAGAATTTACAGAACCTTGCAACTATGTCTTAAATATAAAATAAAATTTCTTAAACATAAAGGAAGGCATTGACTAATGGGAGAAAATTTAGGGATAACTGCTCTGAATTTGCGTATCGTATAGTGAAAAACTAGAAACTCCCATCATGAAGTCTGGTTGTCGATACGAGAGATCTGTAGAAATTGTAACAATCTCCATTAAGGCTTCTTGTTTCTAAAAGAAGTAACTGCAATGAATGCTACCAGTGGGTTCTAAGTTGAGACCTTATAGGCACGAATGCTGAATTTGCATGTTACCAAAGGACCCCTAATTGGGCATATCCTTTATTAATTATTAGTAGTAAATAACTGACAGTTAATTATTCTCTTCAAGTACTTGGATGGATTTGTTTTCAATATACGAATACCTGCTAGAAGATAACGATTGATCCCACACATAAAAACTGAAATGAAAGGCAAAATCTATTTTGATTTTAAAAATACAAATTATAAACCCTTGTTATATTGTTGTTGCCGATAGAATTCTAAGAAGTGGATTAATAGTGATTCTACGTTGTATTTTCTTGATATTAGAATTCCGGGGTGTAAGGACTTAAGTATATTGACTAGTCATTCCTTTAGCAAAAATATGGATTTGTATTGAATTATTTATATTAATACCTATATCAAGGAAATCAGCTTCAAGAATGTTTATATTAATCTTTTAACGTCAGCTCAACTGTATAAATGTCATGAAAAGATGGACGGCTAATTACTATTACGTCCTCCATATTTAGAAATCATATTTATAAATAAGATTGTCAGTTTTATGAAATTAGTGAGTAATGATAAATTTTTGTTTCCAATTGAATTCCTTGAGCGTGAATATAAAATTTCTCATTGTTTTTAAATGTGATTAATAAAAATGCAGAGATTACAGAATTTTGTCTAGTAGTCGATGGTTATTATTATAATTTTTGTAAAAAGAGTTTATAGGCTTCTAGTCTTTTAAGGTGATGCTTGTGAAATGTTCCTTAAAATCAAAAGTATCTGGGAATAAATATTGTTAGAAGAGTTTAAAAATTCTAAAACAGGTTTATTGTTATTGATAAATCTGGTGTGTAACTCTGCTAAAATAGAGATGGAAATGGATCTTAAGAATTAAAATACATCTCGCCTGGTTTATACATATATGTGGAGGTTTAACAAGTGATAAAACGATAAGGCATCGGAATCATCAATGTGAAATTTCGGATAAATGGCTACATATGGAAATTTGATGCAGTGTTTACTAATTTTAAAAAAATTGTGGAAACTAAATGATTTTTTCTAACTATAGTAAGAATAATTTTAACAAATTTGTAGAAATAACTACAGAATCTTTCTATCAATTAGAGATAGTGTAATTTATAGATGAAGACTTTGTTAATAGGACATTTGTAATAAATCTTCCTTATAGATTTTATACTGCCTTGAATAATGAAGGTTAATTTTAAGATTATAGGATCTGGAAGGTTTTTCGTTGCTGTAAATTTCAGTTTGAGAACTCTTCGAACTCTCCTCTGTTCTTCTGCTCTTTTTCTGACAGCTCAAGTTGAGTGAAAAGTTTCATTTTTTTCTGTTCTCCATTGGGATACCTGTCCTTCAATCTTGTTGACTGTCGTACTTCAAGTTTTTCTTCATTACACAGTTGTCCTTTTCAGAGAGTTTCTATTGTTTAAATTCTTGCATTCTGTGTTCTATCTAATTATCTGCCTTCTTTTATTTCAACCGCTGCTTTCTTACACTATATTTTCAAGTTTGAAGTGTTCAAAACTATGCGCTCCTATGTGTCTATTTGCGACTCCAAAATCAGTTCAAAGGGCACACAAAATATTAAACAATAAGTTAATATAGTTTACCAATTTTTTTTACATTCATTAGTGCATAAATTTCAAAATTTATTTATTTGATTTTGTTTATAAGGAACATTTTTAATTTTATTAGAATGTACTGTTCATTAAACAAAGTAAAAGAACAAATAACTAAAGTTAGAAATCAATGGTTATTTTTACATATTTGTGAAATGTGAGTAAAAATAATGAAGTGAAAACACAAATTTACAATTTAAAAAAAATTGCATTTAACGAAAATATTATATAATGTTGAAATTTGATAAAAATATTGTAATTATGAAGGTAATGTTTAATTAAATGTATAAGTATATGAGAGTTTCATTAAATGTATGAGATGATTGAGTACACCTTTTTAAAGACACCTGAGGACATAGCATTGTGTAGATTGTCAAAAATTAGGAGGCTGAGCTCAATTCATTAATTGATCAATATTAAAATTTTTTTTACAAAAGATAAATATTAAATTTCCATTCCGTCATGCCACATAGCATATTAATTTTGGACAAAGATTCATTTTGATTGTTCAATAGAACTATTAAAGGACTGAAGATTTTCACAAAAAAAATATACAACTTTCCAAGAGCAATTTTCAGATATTCCATGAACTTTCTCGAACTTAGTTAAAATTAAAATTCATCATGAATTTTCACTACAATTTTTCATCGTATTGTTATGTTAATTGTTTTACTATCATCTGATTGAAATTATAATATTTTTTAACATTCACTCAGTTATGAACCTAACTTGCTTCATAATGCTAGTTTTAACAAAAATTGCTCGATATACTTTATATTATAGAAATATTTTGTATACTTCAAATGTTTTCCACTGAAGTATGTTATATTTTGTGAAAAATTAGGTATTATTTTAAAATGTAAATCATTTACGAATACCAGCTCAGAATTCTCTCAACATTGTGCTCAGTCTGATTTGCACTGTATGCCAGCCTCTTCTGAAAGGTGATATTCTATAGTAACACCCCGTTTGCTTTTCCTGAATTCCCGACCTATAACTAATAATTGCGGTTGCTACACTAACCCCTATTAAATTTAGGTCAGCATTTTCTAGCAACTGTAATTTCTAATTGCTGTATTTCTATAATTTATTGCTATCTTATTGCTTTTCAATGCAATATTAGCTTTATTAACAATATTAGCTTTATTATTTAATTACGCAATATTATTTAGCTTTATATTAGCAATATTGCTTTTAGTGATGTGTTTATAACTTTGTTAGCTCTGACTGCAGATGCATAGAAACATTCGCAGCTAGTGTACACGGTGATTAGCTCTGCCGATTGCTTCCTCGAATAAGACCCAAACTCTTTAAGTTCCTTAAAAATGTTAATGAAATAAATATATTCATATGCTTTTTTATCAGAAAATAGACTTGGCTTTCGACTACAACTCATAGCAGCTTCAGTGCCGTTACAGTATATATATATATATATATATATATATATATATATAACTGAATACACTGAAGTGACAAAAGTCATGTGATAGCAATATAGCAAATTTTCAGATGGCAGTAGCATTGCGTAGAGCAGGTATAAATGTGCAGTGCTTTCAGAGCTTTCATTTCTGTTCAAGTTATTAATGTGAAGAGGGTTTGACGTGATGATGACCGCACGACGGGAATTAACAGACTTTGAACGCGGAATGTTAGTTGGAGCCAGGCGCATGGGTCATGCCATTTCGGAAATCGTTAGGAATTCAACATTCCAAGATCCACTGTGTCAAGTGTGTGCCGAGAGTATGACATTTCAGGCATAACATCCCACCATGGACAGCGCAGTGGTCGATCACCTGCACTTAACGACCGAGACCGGCGACGTCTGCAAATAGTCGTAAATTCTAACAGACAAGCAACACTGCGTCAAATAACCGCAGAAATCAATGTGGGACGTACAAGGGACTTGTCTGTTAGAACTGTGCGGAGAAATTTGGCTTTCTTGGGCTATTCCAGCAGAAGACCGACTCGAGTGCCTTTACTGACAGAACGACATCGCTTGCAGCGACTCTCATGGGCACGTGAGCATATCGGTTGGTCCCTAGATGAATGGAAAACCGTGGCCTGGTCCGATGAGTCACGATTTCAGTTGGTAAGAGCTGATGGTAGGGTTCGAGTGTGGCGCAGACCCCACGAAGCCATGGACCCAAACTGTCAGCAAGGCACTGTTCAAGCTGGTGGTGGCTCCGTAATGGTGTGGGCTGTTTTTTCATGGCATGGACTTGGTCCTCTGGTGCGACTGGACCGAACATTGACTGGAAATGCTTATGTTCAGCTACTTGGAGATCACTTGCAGCCATTCATGAACTTCATGTACCCAAACAACGATGGGATTTTTATGGATGACAATGCGCCATGTCACCGGGCCACAACTGTTCGCGATTGGTTTGAAGAACATTCTGGACAATTCCAACGAATGATCTGTCCACCTAGATCGCCCGACATGAATCCCATCGAGCATTTATGGGACATCATCGAGAGGTCTGTTCGTGCCCAAAATCCTGCACCATCAACGCTTTCACAATTATGGACGTCTATCGAGACAGCATGGCTCAATATTCCTGCAGAAGACTTCCAACGACTTGTTGAGTCCATGCCACGTCGAGTTGCTGCACTTCGCCGGGCGAAAGGAGGGCCGACACGATATTAAGAGGTATCCCATGACTTTTGTCACTTCAGTGTATATTATTTCATAGAAGAAAGATCTATACCTCTTTAAAGCGTAAAATAAACAATTGAATTTCAAAAGCTCATAAAATGGGAACCACTGGTTGTGTCATATTGTCATAATGGTATTAATATTTATGCTTCCTTTAAGAATATGGAAAGCATTACTTTGATTGAAATGCAAAATTTCTATAGTTAACGACAATTTGAACTTAATATACAGAGGTTACCCTAGCCAAATTTTATTTTGCTGAAGATCCTCTGAGCATCAACAAGGAGAACTAGAAGCTTTCTTTCCTACTGAATTTATGAAACTAAAAGGGATAGACTCGTTGGACAGACCGTCTAGGGCAGGGGATGGGCAAACTTTTCGGTCGCGGGCGAAAAAAAAAAAAAAAAAAAAAAAAAAAAGGTTGGCGGGCCAAGAAAGAGTTTTCTAAAATTTTAAAAACAATATATAAGTATTACAATTTAAATATGTTAGAGACGAATGAAATTGGGATTTCATTTTTAAAAGTTCCTTATATTGAGGTTCGAAGTGAGATACACTGATTCTACGGAACGATAATAAAATGCTCACCTGCCAGTCTACTTCTGAAATAATTCTTTCTAAGGTTCATAGTTTAAAACACTTGCTCACATACAGTGGGTAAAAAAAAGTATTGGCAATTGCCTTAATTTATCCATATTGACAAATAAATAAAATGTTATGCAATTTTAGCGTCGTAATTAAATACAAGACATCTTAGATATATAAAAATAGTAAAAATTTTATTTTAATTTGCATTTTCCACGATTTTTTTCTTTCAAAAACAAAAATTTGCATGTCAAAAAAGTATTGGCAAAGTTTTAACTGCTATGGAAATTTTGTTACATTGAAGTCACGTGTTTCGACTGATAAGAAACTCTACCGGTATAAAGTCTGCAAAACTACTCCAAAAGTGTCTATGCATTATTTTGCGATTACTGCAGTAAAATGACTTCGAAATCGAAGGAGTTGGACGTTAGTGTTAAAAACACGATTATTAGGCTCAGAAATGAAGGTTTAACTTATCGTGCTATAGGAGTGCAGTTCAATATAAGTTTATTTACTGTCAGAAGTGTTGTAAAAATTCAAGGAAACAGGATCAACGAAAAATAAGACTAGAAGTGGACGACCTCGAATATTTTCTACAAGAGAAGAAAGTGTCATTATTAACAAGGTTAAGAAAAACCCTAAAATAAGTGCACCCCAGATAGCTAGAGATGTTGCTTTCACTTCGCAAAAGACTTTCAGCATGCAGACTGTACGGAATGTTTTATACGAGAGAAGTTATTATGGAAGGGCAGCTAGAAAGAAACCATTCATCTCGGAAATAAATAGGAGAAAGAGGTTAGATTTCGCAAAATCCCACGTTGATTTATCTGAAGAGTTTTGGAACACAGTTATTTTTTCCGACGAATAAAAGTTTAACATTTTCGGCAGTGATGGACGACGATATGTGTGGAGGAGGCCAAATACTGAATTGGAAAAGCAACATTTAACTGCTACTGTAAAACATGGTGGAGGCAGCGTCTTAGTTTGGGGTTGTATGGCAGCTAATGGAATTGGCAACCTGCATTTTATTGATGGTATTATGACAACACGTACATACATTAACATTTTGCGCCATAACTTAAAAATCAGTGCCCAAAATCTTGGCTTGGGAACATCATTCATTTTTCAACAAGACAATGACCCCAAGCATACAGCGAATCTCACCCGTGAATGGCTACTCTACAATGCTTCTCGCCAATTAAAAACCCCACCTCAATCGCCTGACATCAATCCAATTGAAAATTTATGGCACCTGCTGGATCTAGAAATCAAGAAACATAAAATTTCAAGTAAAGACGACCTCGAACGTTTACTCTTGCAAGAGTGGCACAAAATTCCCAACAGTACAACAAAGACCTTAGTTTCCTCTATGAGAAATAGATTACAAGCTGTTATAGATGCAGAAGGTATGCATACAAAGTACTAAACATATACTGATTTTGTTTTTCGCTCATAATTTTGTCAATTTCATAATTTTGCCAATACTTTTTTATCATGTCAATTTTGGATTTTCTCGTAGATTTTGACTAAAAAAATATTCAAATGAAAATTTCGTTATATTTGTTTGTCTTTTCTCCTTCTGTAATCGCTATGTTAAAATAAAATTTTTAAACATACTTTGTTAGCAAATATGATCATTTATAGGCAATTGCCAATACTTTTTTATCCACTGTATATAAGATGAAGCAAATATAGCACCTATTTTCTGGGCTTGAGATATTAAATTTGGGAATCTTACTTCCTATAATGATTTGTAAAACTCTAACTTTGGCATCTTTAGAAACAACTGTTTGAGATGATTGTTAGATTGCAGCTCAATTAATTTAACCTGCAAATCTGACTTCACTGCTTCACAATTTACGTTGAAAGGCATGTTAAAAATTTCCAGTTCTGTTTCAAGGGCATTGAAATCTTGAAATTTGCGTTCGAACTCAAAATGCAGTTTTTTCAAGCCATCTTCATTATTTTTAAGCTTCTCTTCATTTACTAAGGGTATTGAATTTAACCTCGGGAAATGAAACAAGTCGTTCTTAACTAGCTGCCCATCAAACAGATTAAGTTTTTAGTTTAAAAGTTTTGAGATGGGCCCAGATATCACCGATAAATTGATTTTTCCCTTGCATCTTGACATTCAAGTTGCTCATGTGACAAAGAAGATCTGTGAAAATGCAAAGTCCGAAAGCCATTCTGTATCTTCTAACATTTCGCACTCCGCAGAACACTGTTTCTCATGGAATAACGACACAATGTCGTTTTTCAACTGCAAAACTCACTCGAAAACACATCCTGCACTAAGACACCTTACATTCGTGTAATACAATACATCAGAATATTCAGATTGCACGGACTGAAGAAAGGACTGACAAGCTTCTCGACTGCATCAAGCACGGGTTTCATATTTCATATACTTCCGCAGATTTACACAGAGCATCTTGATGTATAATACAATGTAGAAAAACAACATTGTTCCCGGGATAGTTTTTGATTAAAAGAGTCCAAGAAATCCAGATTTTTTTTTCCTTTCATATTTGGTGATCCATCGGTTGTCATATTACATAGTATATTTGTTATAGGCACTTTCAAAGTTAGAAGTCCTTTCTGAAATTAACGGAAAATATCACATCCCGTTGTAGTTTCTTTAAAGAACGCATGCACGCGAGTTCCTCGGTAATTTCAAAGTTCTCATCAACACCTCTTATAAATAATACTAATTGAGCAGTATCATTTATATCACTGCTTTCATCCATAGCTATGGAGCACAATTTAAACTGATCAATCTTTGACTGTAATTGTGATGTCAAATTTTTATCGATGGCTTCGATTCTAGAAGTCACCGTTTTTCGAGATAAGCTTACAGTCACAAAATTATTTTTCTTGTTCTCCTCATCACTGAGAGCTTTATTATTTTTAGCAATATTGTATGCTACAATGTAACTTGCATGTGTAGCTGCTTCTTGGATACTGTTTACCTTCCTGAAAAATTTTTGTCGGCCTGATAGTTTTTACAAAGACTTTCAGCATTTTGTTTTCTTTCATATTCGGACATTGCTTCGTAATTGGATTTCTTATGGTTGGATGTGAAATGACGGGAAATGTTATATTCTTCGAAGACTGCTACAGTTTCATTGCAGATGAGGCACACTGGTTTATCTTTTACAACTGTAAAAAAATATTTCTAGGCCCATTCATCATTAAGCACGGCACTCTGAATCAACTTTACGTTTTTTAGTAGTCATTTTGGGGTTGAAATATTTTACGAATAACCCAAACAAGCACTAGCTACGCTATACTTTTAAAATTTCACCACTATTCACAATGATGCTATATGTCCGCAATCTTTCCATAAGCAATCAATAATATTAGAAATCGCGCCAAAAGAAAAAGCCGCTGGCTGGAGCTTAAAATGCGCAGTCTGCCACATGTGAGGTCTAATTCACCTATACTTCCCATGTGATTATGTCCCATATGATTCCCATATGTCTGCTCCCCGAGAAAAGAGATAATTGTTGGCGCCAATCTACAGCTATAACTAACAAAGAACTTCCGCTTTAAACACTTTACCGATTGAAAGCTGTCTGTGCATGCTATTCCCGTCGATTTATGTTTTGTAAAACAAAAATAGAGGGAAGTAAAAGATCAGCAGTCATTTGAAAAAAAGAAAAAAAATATTTAATCAAAGTAGAAAAAGAGATTAAAATTTTTATCTCCGGGCCGGATAGAACCTTCCTTCCGGTGGGCCGTAGTTTGCCCTGGTTCTAGGGTATTGCGCCGCTGTTGACGTGTTGTGGCAGTTCATACCAATTAGTTGATAGTTTCTAAGTGTTGTGTACAGTACGCCTAATAGTGCTTTGATGTGTCAGTTATTGAGTTCAAATTATTTTCTCAAGTTTCCTTATTACGTCAATTTAATATAATAAGTTCATGTATAATTTTTTAGATGTTAAATTGACTTGAAAGATTAATTAAGTGATAGAAAAAAAAAATAAAGAATTAATGAGACAAAAGTTTTAATCTTTATTAAGTAGGCGTGATGGGAAAGAGAACAGTTCTTTGTTCACCCATGACAAGTAAATGCGTTTTAACAGCTGATTAAAAACTTAATATCAGATAAAAAAGTTCTGCTGGATTATTGGTTATTTTAATCTTATGATGTCCTCAAAGTTAAAAGATTATAAAAATTAATAATTTTAGTGACAGATGCAAAACCAGTTGTAGTGTTTTATTGTTAAAGTGATTCGTTGTTTGATATTTTATACAAAACTTATTTATCTGTTATTGATCATGATGGCAGAGATTGAATGCTTAAAGAACTTAATCGCTTTTATAGAAATATTACGCAAAATCATATTAAGATTTTCCTGTATTTACACCGATGGATCCTCTGACAAATTCCTCAATAAGAGAGGGGCAGGCATTTTCTTTCTACTTCCAAATGGAAGTAAACACCATCATAAATGAACACAGAGGCCTGTTAGCTTCAAACTTCCCAGCGAGCTCATTGCAATTAAAGAGGCTGTTGCTTTATACCTAAATGACTCAAATATTTCAGGCCTCACTGACGGGTTAGTGATTTTTCTGACTGCAAATCGGCTCTGGAAGCAATTAAAAATGGACATACTAACATCACTTCTGCGATAAATGTTTTGCTCAAGACTCTACACTGTAGAGGCAAAATCATGTCATATCCAATGGATTCCTGCACATATCAACATTGAGGGCAACGAATGCGCCGACTCTTTAGCCAAAGAAGCCAGGGACAATGATCAGCCCAGAACTACCATCACACTTGCAGATGCTAACGCAGTTGCCCAAAAGCCGACTAATTCCTCATAACTTTAAGAAGCCACTAATCACGGACTTCAACTGCCCTAGGAAGTTAACAACAGTTATTAGCAGACTCAGAACTAATCTTTATAGAGGGATAAGATTCTCCCAGACAAGACCAGGGAATACATTCCCTGCAAAATTGCCCCAACGCTTTCCTAACACCTAAGCACATTCTAGAGTGCCCAGCACTCCTCCCCATGTTTTGCAATTAGATATGGTGCTAATCGAGGCCAACTTAAGAGAAGTCCTGTATAGTGAATCGGCGCCGTTGCTGGCGGCCGCTATCGTGAAGACTTTTGACTTGATATAACTTTAATAATAATATTTTAAATCCATGGACACGATAACAACAACATTTTCCTGTATTTTTCCAATCTTGTCAACGAAAAAGGGTAACAGGAAATGAAGGTTTTATTGTTATTCCTATGGAGTTTTCACATGAGCTTCAGTTGTCTTGCAAAATTCAAAGATTTTCAATCACAACTTGATGGAAATTACAAATTTATTTGAATTTATCAAGACTTTTTTACACAAATTTATTTGAATTTATCAAGACTTTTGTACTAAGTTCGTTATTTGTCGATCTCTGCAAACACACAGAACAGACGATATTGTAGAACAGTTATTTGATATATTCCTGTTATTTGGAGCCCCATGTATATTATAGTCTGGCAATGGACGATAATTTTGTAATAGATTTATTGATGAACTAAAAGTAACTTACTTGGAGTAGCTTAAAATCGTGTATAGCGATCAAAGGTATAGCCAAAGTAGTATTCAGAGAGCTAAATCAGGACATAGAAAACATGTTGACAACATGGATACAAGCCAATGATTACACATCCTAGAGTAACGGGCTAAAATTCATTCTGTTTAAAAAAAAAACAAAGCGTTTCACTCTAATAAAACTATTAAAAGGTCCTCTAAAGAGACTAAGTTTGGCTGCGCAGTTTGAGTTGGAATGTCAACAACTGTTATTCTGTAGGAAGCATTTGACATACTGGCTAGCGAAGAGGAATTACAAGGTGCTTTGACTGCAATGAGTACTTTGCATCTACCTTATAATATTATAAGGTAATTATTAATAAGTAATAGATAAGGTATTTATTAAAAAATAATTTTAAATAATGCCATTAGTTTAGTTTATTCACAAGAATGACTGTAGTAAACGCAGTCTGTTAGCTTGTTGACACGTAATGTTTAGAAGATTACGGAGGACAAAATTGTAGAGGAGATTCGCAAAATGTGTTTTAATGAACTGAATGTTCAGAGGGAAAGAGAAAATGCTAGCAAATATTTGGAAATTAAAGCTAAGAAGATAATTATATCAAATAAGTCACATTCTCAAGTCTGTGTGGGGTTTACAGTACATATCCCAGTAACTGAAGTTGATAGAGGAAGAAGCAACACTAGATGAATTTTAGCAGTCATCACAAAAATAGCAGAAGTATTTTTCAACTGGGAACAACAAACGGCAGATATATTTCCGATACCAGTTCAGCCTATGAACAAGAACTAATCGAAGGATTTAAAAATTGTTCATGTAAAACTTAGTTAAAATAATGTTCTATGCATTTCCAAATGCAATTTTAATAATCTAAGTTGTATCAAATGTTTTAATTGCGTCTTTGCATAAATAACATTTTATATGCTGTATAATTTTGTCAAGTGTTTTGCTACATCTACTTTTTAGTCAAGGTGTTTTACCTTTTAACAGTTAAAATAAGCTATTTAATGATTCTATCCGTCTGTCTATCTATCTATACATGTATTCATTCAACGATATACACGCATGTCCATAAATTAAGGATAATTCAGAATCACACAGAAATTGAACTCTAAAATAAAAATTTCACCTGTAGAATTATCACACACATCTTGAAAAAGAATATGCAAATTACAGGAAACCACCAGATGGCGCGGATAGTACGTCACAATGACGAGAGTGTAAGAGAGGGGTATATAAAGAATGGTGGCAAAAGTAAAATTGTTCACAAGCGCTTTAAAAGCCTTTCAGTGCAATAACCGCATAGTTATGGCACAAAGGAAGCATTTGGATGATTTTTTACGTGGTGCAGGATGGCTCGTTTGGGGAGGAATTATTCTTGGTTCCAGAACTGACCTGCATATTCAGAGTGTAACGATGACAGGCCACATTTATCGGGATGTCATTCTGGAACAACATGTACGTTTATTTCGGGGCGCCATGGGTGCTGAATTTCTGTTTATAGATGACAACGCCCGTCCTCACCGTGCAAACATTGTAGACGAATGCCTTCAATTGGAGGATATCACCCGTATGGATTGGCCAGCATACTCACCGGACTTGAATCCAATAGAGCATGTGTGGGATATGCTTGGCCGACGAATTGCAGCTCGTCAACCCCTCCCACCTGTCAACCGGAACTTCGGAGGGCATTGCTTGATGAGTGGTGTAATATTCCCCAAGATCAGATTGATAATTTGATACTCAGCATGCCTAGGCGTTGTAAGGCCTGTATTGCATCGTCCGGGAGACATACTCCATATTAACCATCATACTAACCATGTTATACTTTTTTTGTAAATAGGTTCTTTTTTGAAATTTGCTCCAGGGAGTAAAAATCGCAATTTTTATTAATTTTTGTCAAACATATAGCATCTTATTTGCTCTTTTACCTTTTGTTTAATAAATAGACTTTACAAATAAGTCAAATTTGTTTTTGCTTCTGTCTCTTTTCTTTGCCTGAACATCATTATCCTTAATTTATGGACATGAGTGTATTTATATATATGTATATATATTCTTTATGCAAACAATCTTATGAATATAACAGTACCTTTGTTATATACCTCAAGAATTAATGGCAACAAATTAAAATAAATTTAATGATATAGTATATATTTTGATATGTAGTATACGTTGTTAATCAGGTACATCGTTATCGGTGACCGTCGTTAACCGAGGTACCACTGTATTACATCAATGCAAGTTTTTGTGATTGCTGCTGAATTTGTCTCGACTCATTAATTTTTGTAATAAAATTCATTTGAAAATTTACTATTATTAACCATTGAATTTCAACTATCTAAAAGTATCAAAAACTTTTAAAACAAATTTTAACTTTTATCTTAATTTTAGATAAAAATGAATTAGTTTAATTGAACATTAGTCGTTATAATAGTATTCATATGATGCCAGAAATATTTTAATTTAATAGCGTTTATACACATCAATACGAATTTTAAATTGCATGTTTTTACCTTTTTCATTGTAGCTAATTTTTAATTTTAAAATAACACCTTCGAATCATGTTAAATTTATATTAAAATATCTGGTGGTCACAATCTGTATACACAGCATGCAAAACTTAAGCAACAAAAACATTTTTCAATATACAACCATGAAATTGTAGAAAAAGGATTTTTGCGATTAGTACAGTGAAAGGCAGCTCAGTAGAAAGGTGATGCATATGTACTGTGACATCAGAGGGGACGTCACGGCATGCAAACGCTTAGAATGCGAAAGCTCAGTGCCAAGGCAACTTAACAAGTAACATAAAAAAAATTTAAAGTCAATTCCTACTTTTTTTCACTTTTGCAGAAAGTCCTTTATAAATAATTTTCATTCATTTTTTTTAAGTTTATCTGGCGCCATCTATTGGTAGATATATGCAACTTAAATCTAAAAAAAACTGTAATTAATTAATTAAATTTAATTAATGGATTAATATTTGAAAAAACTGCATTAACATCAAGTGTCATCCACTACAAGTTAAAAAAATGTATTTGAACTTGAGTGGATGAATAAAAAATATTTTATTAACGATTGAAATATTTGGACAAAATATATATAAGGAGAGTGTGAGCTAATAGAAGGAATTGAAAAAGAAGGAGGAAGGACGCATTTCCAGACATTCTCTGCTAGTGAAAGAGGAATCGTACGTTCATAATGGTTACAAGGGGTAGAATGATCGAGAAGCTTGAAGAGGGGCTTAATTGTGTGTGTGGGGGGGGTGAGGGTGTTGCCCAAGAGTTTGGAATTGACAGAAGTGTAGTTTAAAGAGCTTGTAAAAAAGCCTTCCAATGACAGGTACAGCAGTAAGAAAGGTTGACGGTGATCTGCCGAGAAAACAACGACTAGTGCTGACCGGTATATCGTTCTGCAAGCGAAAAGAGACCGGAACCAGACATCGGGCAATAACGTTCAGAAGTTGCGTAAGGCAACAGAACAGGTATCACGGTTTACAGTGGCCAGACGTCTGCATAAAGGTGGCTATTCGCCCTTCGTCCTGAAAGCTGCATGCCATTAACAGCAGCCCATTGGCGGCATCGTTTACAGTGGTATCAAGAACACGGATGGGTCTCATCAATGGAGTCACGCTGTGTTTACTGATAAGCGTCGTTTCAGCCCTAGGAGAGATTCTCAGCACCAGTTTATATAAAGGAGATAGAGACACGGTTTCATCTCACTAACATTAGGAAAAGAAGCCGTTGATGGGGTGCTGGAGTGCTTGTGTAGGGAAACATTATGTTGAATGGACGAACAAAAGCTCCATATTTTCGATAGCGGCTCACTTTCTGGTTATTGCAATGAAATTATCCCCCACACGTATGTCTGTTCCGAGGTGACATTGGTCCAGACTTTATTTTGGGGATGACAATACACATCCACACAGGACCTCTGCTGTTGAGGAGCTTCTAGAAAGTTAGGATGTCTAGGATTAGGACTGGCCAGAGTACTCTCCTGATTTAAATCTCATCGTACGTGTGTGGGATGATTTGGGGAGACGCCTGACAGCAAGATTTCCCCTTTATGAGAACACCAGACAGCTGAAACAGATGCTCCTTGAACCTCAAGAATTGCTGGATAATTTTATATTGAGTATGAACAGATGGTGTCATGTAGCCACTGCAGTTAGAGAAGGTCATAATCTTTTACTAAAGGACTGTGGTTTGCGGTTTTTCCCCATAGCCAGACAATGTTTTTTCTAACCCCATTCCGTCAATAAAGTCTTTTTTTCTGCTTTGTTCCAACATGCTGCAAGATTTTTTTATCCTATAAGTACAGAATTGCGCCTCTGTAGTATGAATTCCATGTCTCCCACTTGATTTTTGCGGAATTATGAAAAATCAGAGAAGTTGCTTAGGTTTTGCACACTAGTGTATATATCAATCTATATGTTACTATACAATGGATTTTTTTCGATGTAATTAAAATTATAGAATGAGTGAAAATGCAATAAACTCAGAAAAACCAAAATGTTAAGAGAAGACGAAAAATTAGCTTATCTTTCTGTATTTCATTTACACATTTTATTTTTAATTAAAAACTGTTATAATCTGTAATTTCTCAGATTTTATTTCCGTTCGAGATAAATTGTTTGAAAATGTTTTCATGAAATATTCTAATTCTCCATAGCTATAGACCAATACCGCTGACTAAGTGGTTGGGAAGGCTATGGAAAAAAGAATTGTGCGAAGACTTAACTTTTACCTTGAAACTAGAGGGGTACTGGCTGAAGAGCAGGCGTGGTTTAGAGGTTTCAGATCCACAACCAACATGTTGCCCTCTAAGCCAATCTGTCAAGGACGCACTAGAGCAGACTGTTTATGACAATGTATGGCGAGAGTGTCTTCGATTTAAGCTGTCAAATCTAGGTATTAGGGAGAATCTTTTTAACTGGATTCGAAGCTTCCTACGCCAGCGCTCTTGCAGAATCAGATGCGGCAAAGCACTGTCGAACTCCAAGATTCTAAAAACGGGTCTCCCACATGTAGCCGTTAGTAGTTGTTCCCTTTTAAACATCTATATTAAGGATTTTGATTGATTTGATTTTGAAAATAAGAGATATTCATGGCGTAAAATGCCTCCTATACGCTGATGATCTGGTCTTTTGGACAGTCTTTAAGAAAGAAAATGCAGGAAGAAGTTTAGAGACTAAACTCGCTGCGGCTTTGACTGCTCTGGAGGATTGGTGTGATACTAATGATATGGAGGTGAACTTAAATAAATCATACTTCTTGACTTTTTCACTTATGCATCAAGCATTGGATCTTCAGCTGACGCATAGGGGCACCCAAATTAACACGTGCAATAGTTTCAAATATCTGGGAGTGACATTTGCCCGCAAAGTTTAGTAGCTTCTTATACACGGATATACAAAAATATACGTTAGTTAAATGACATTGGAAAATTAGGGCATTCATTACAATATTCTACATTTTAGTAAGTCATAGTTAACTATAGAATTAATTTTTGAATATATACATTCTCTGCAGTAATTGCTTTATGAGATTGTGGTGTACGCAATATCTATGCCATCACAGCAGTCTGGAATAAAAAATAAAAAGATGTACTATAAAGTAATGAATGTTTAAAAATTTTTTTTTATGTCGATGATGATTATAAATGTTGATAAATTATGATAATTTCAAAAGCTCTTTTTCAAAATATTGTTAAATAAATTAATTTTACTTAAATAATTGTTGGAATTATTATCTTCATCAAATTATAAGTATTATTTTTGAAAGAAATACTTTGCAGACAAAGCTATGTAGTTGTAAAAAACCGTCTATGTAAGAGATTTTATTAAAATCTCCCAGAGTCATTATGTTCAAAAGCTGGGAATTGAATAATAACCATTATGGAGCTCACGTTTCGCACAAACTGTTTTTGCCGATGACAATGAATTAATTTTTTTTGTAAATTAATTTTTAATAGATAATTTCACAATTTTTCGCGTTTTTGACGATTTTTCTGTGTTTAATGGACTGATTTCAGTAAATGCGATTCCTTCTCTGTTCAATTTTGGCGTTTTTTAATGGAATTCAATTTCATTTACTGGGTAAAGTTTGGAGCGGCCAACCGGTTGAGTAAAGAGAAATCTAGTAACATTGACAATTGTATTTGGTGAATTTATTCGTTAGAAGATAATATACTGATTTTTTAATTGCGGTTGTGATAGATTTAAATACTGCCAAATAATAACATATCACGGTAAAGAGTTTAAATGCTTATTATGCCGCTAACGGAATTTCCTTATTAATATCGTGATTCAACCATCTTTGAGTCCGTTTCTTTTTTAAAGGTTCATTTAAGAAAGAGCTCTAAAATGCTTTTCCTTATTGTTTTTAATTTTCCAGAATGTTAGGGTTGCATGGCGTGACGTAATGAGACATGAATAGACGCGAAATAGAATAATAAAAATTAGAAATGTATAGAAAGAAACTTCCACGCAAAGCTAGAGACGATTGGAAAAATGATAATAATATAATTAAGCACATAAATAAATAAAATGACAAGAAAAACTTTTTTTAAATAAAAGTTTTGATGATTAATAAACAACACTATGGTTTATAAGAGAAAAGAGGGAACGAAAAATAGGACATACCATACAAAATAGAACCCTACAAAAATATTTTTCCTAAAAATATTATACAAGAAAAACTATTCTTGTATGGTTAAGCATACGTTGCTGTCAGTAAAAAGTAAAATTTCTGGAAGGATTTAAAGTGGATTTCCACTGAGAAGTGAAGACTCAAGGAGTAGGGGGAAAAGAACTGTTTTTCCGACGAAGCAGTTTACACCAAAGGCTCAATTTCACGACCACTGAAAAACAAATCCAAATTTCCTATTAAGTGAAAAGAAAAACAATAAAAAATTCAAGCCAAATACTCAAATTCAATACTCAATACTCAAATACTAAAATCCATTGCGAGAACTTCAGAGAACAGACTTACGGTATAGTATTCGGCAGGAATCCATCTTTAAAACAAAGGGCAGCTCAAAACATTTTTTTAGAGAGTAAACATGGAGGGATTTGCGAAAATGGAGAGTATGCAAAAACACCCTTCAAGATAGCTTAAGGTTAATTATTTTATCGTTGATAATACATATTGAATTAATAAGGTAATATACATTTAAGTAATGTAAATATACACAATCATTTATATATATTTTTGATCGTTCGAAATAAATTTCAATTTGAAATTAGATGAAAAATTATTAAGTTTAAGCTTTTTCTTCAAAAAAATTTTGTGTTGTTGTTTCTTTGAATTGGTTTTTGTATACTTTTTTTGCATAATTTGTATAGGTTATTTTTTTATTCATTTAGGTGGTAGTTCTTGATTTATCGACAAAAACAAAATTTTATCTGCATTTAAATAAATATTTTGGAACTGTATCCTTTAAATTTTACCAAAGTATCACATTAAAATTCTGTTCAAGAACACAAGTATCATTTCTTGCATACTTTCAATATTTTGTACTTTTTATAAATTTAAATGATATGATTCATTTCTTAAAGGGATTCAAATGATTTTCTCTAAATTTAAATGACTAAATTTGGTCGACAAACGGTGATAAGTGTTTGTATATAATTAGTACAAATGATTCCCTGGGCCCCAATATTTTTTTCATAAAACATTTGAAATAATCTCTTATATAACAAAAAAATATCTTTATAATATGGAGAAAAAACCGAGCATCACGTTTTGTAGAGCAAAAGTGTTGCAACGATGCAATAAGAAAATATTCAGAAAATAGAAAATCAAAAAATATATCTTGCATATCTAAAAATACGTCACCTAATTGTACTAAAAAAAGGGCATTGAGCAAAATACCCCAGGAAAGACTTACAGATACAATTGCAAATTAATTAAAGGAGTGATTGCTGAGTTTTTTTAAAGAATTTGAAATCCAACAATATTTCTTAAAATTGTTGATGAAATCAGTTTGGAAGGAATTTTATTTATCTTCTTCTTCTCGATTAAATAATTTCAAAAGATTATACAAATTTAATTTACACAATTATTTAAAATTTTTTTTTGAATAAAAAATTAAAGAGAATGAATAAAAAATTAAATAAAAAGAGAGATAAAAATAAAGAGAAATAAGAATAATGAGAATAAAAAGTATTAATTCATTTCTTTATGACGAGTGTAAAATGTACATTTGAAACGTATTGCACTATTATAAATTAATAATTTAAATGATAATATTTGAATGATATTGAAGCAAATGGTTTGGCTTGGTATGTCTCACTAAGGCCATTTTTTTGAGCACTTTTGGCTAATTAGACTGGGATCTATAGTTTAACGTTTTCAAGTAAAAAATTATAGATATATTAACTTGTTAACATAAATTATTAAAAATGTGTTCCATTATAAAATTGCATATAAAACTACAAGTTGAGTTTAGTGTGTTTGACGGAGTAAAATTAAGTAAAATGGTTTTGTTTTTTATAAAGAAAATTTCATTCCTGGTGTCTTTAATATTTTCTAAAATGTACCATCTTATTTATAGTATAATTAATTATTAAACACAGTGTAAAAAGAGGTTAGGCCCTTTTTGTAATCACTTCTAATTTTAAAAATTCTGATAATTCCTTGCTAAATGACCTAATAATAGGTTTTTCACTTACCTAAAATTAAAAAATGCATTTTTTGAAATTATGGAGTATATGATCTTTAATTTGCATTTCAGAAATAAATCTAAAAAAAATATACAAAAGCTGAAGTTGAAACAAATTTCAAACTATTAACGAATTTCCTTTTTCAGAAAGAAAGGATATTCAAAAATTACAAGCATTACTTATACAGAATTAAATAATTCACTGTAGAGTTAAAGACACTACTGAATATCCCTAAATTTCTTTTTTTCTTTTCTGAATATCCCTAAAGTTTTTAGTTACCTTTTTGATTTTGTTAATTCTAAAAAAAAATCAGACAGATTTATTATATTTTTCTTCCCCAGAACTTTGGATATTTGCTCAATAAACATGAGTTGGGTCTAGACATATCTGAAGCGACGAAAAAAAACTTTTTTAGAACTATTTTCTTCTAATACTTACTAATACTTTAATACTTGACAGTATTGGTTTTTTTACTTAAATATTTATTTTATTTCTATTTCTTTTATTTGGTTCAATTTAGATAAAAAAAAAAAAAAATAATATTCCTAATACTATCATATTTCTTCAATTGAATAGTTTTTAAAATTAAATGAAAAAAAAATAAGGATTTTTATGGATTATTTGTAGACTGTATTATAGATATTATTTTGAATGATATAAAAGAAAGAAATGGAAGAAAAAAATATTTATTTGATTAGATTTTCTAAAAAAATTTTACAGATTTCTTAAAATGGTTATGTTATGAAAAAATTCATTCAAAATCTTGTACAGAAAGAAATATCGTGAGCGAATCTTATAAATACAAGTTTAATAAAATTTTACAGGTACTGCTCCCTTGTTTTAAGATATTTCACAAAAGATATTTAAATTCAGTATCAATTTCAAATCTTCCGTGTAAAGAAATTTCGAATTATTAAGTACACTGGTGTGCAAAACTTAAGCAACAGGTGGGTTTTTGCCATAACTCCACAAGAAATTCTCTGAGAGACATGACATTCAGAAATGAGGGGAGAGTATTATGTACGTAAAGGATGACGAAAGCATCGGCGCTGAAAAATGAATACAATGCATACGGCTTGGAATCAAACAAAAACAAGCTTTATTGAACGCATAGTATCGTGATTTATGATTGTCTATCCAAGAGGAAGAACAGGCAGATGTTCCTTAATATGGGATATGACCCACCCTCACTGCAATGGTTGCTTCGCACCGTCCCCATACTCAGAACCAGCTGGTGCAACATTTCTTGCGGGAGGAGTGCCCATTCCTCAATCAGCATCTGTTTGAGTTGTTGGGTGTTCCCCGGAGGATGTAAGTGTGCTGCAATGAGTCTCCCAAAGCATACCACACATGTTCGATGGGATTTAAATCTGAGGAGTAAGCTGGCCAATCCATTCGAGTGATATCTTCCCTTTCCAGTACCTCCTCAACAGCAAGAGTCCGATGTGGCCGTGCATTGCCATCCATAAAAAGGAAGTCTGGGCCAATGGCACCTCGGAACAGACGCACATGGGGAAGGAGTACCTCCTCACTATAGCGATCCCCGGTTACAGATCCTCTGTCGAAAACGTGAAGCTCAGTTCACCCGTTCAGCAAAATGTCTCCCCAGACAAGAACTCCAGAACCACCATAACGGTGTCTTTCCTTGATATTACTGGGATAAAACCGGGTCCCGACCACTCTCCAAATCAAAACGCGTCGAGAATCGCTTCTGGTACAGAACCGAGTCTCATCCGTAAGGAGGACACGACTCCATTGATCAGTTGTCCAGTTTTTGTGCTCTCTGCACCCCTGTAAACGGTGGCGTTGGTGGCCAACTTTCAACGGGAGGCAGCGTTCAGGACGGCGGGCGAATAGGCCCACTTTGTGAAGGCGTTTGGCCACAGTAAACCGCGACACTTCTCGCCCCGTTGCTGTACAGACAGTCGGCCTCTTTTCGCCTGCTGGACGATATATCGGTCATCCCCTGCAGTTGTCTTCCTCGGGCGGCTACCACCAACCTTTTGTAACAGCTGTACCTGGGTTTAGAACGCTTTCCAAACGCGCGAAACGATACTCTTGTTGATTCCGAACTCTGCAGCTACACTGGTGACAGTACGCCCCTCCTCTAGCTTTCCGATCATTCTTCCACGTGTGAAGTCGTCCAGGTGATTTCTTCTAGCCATATTTCATGAACTGACTCACTGGCACTTGCAGCGAATATGTTGAATTGCGTCTCCGTCCTTTCTTTTATTCTACTGTTGAGCTGCGCGCGCCGACATCCCGCGTTTTGCGTACGCTTACGTCGCCTCCGACGTTTCGCTCCTGATATTTGTATACGCATGACGTTTCTACTGACTTACATGTTCTTTGTACTGATCTCCAGACCTCCTTTTTTGCAATTCCATGGCTATCTGCTAAATTTTTACATTGTTGCTTAAGTTTTTCACACCAGTGTAATAGTGTGAGGAGTGTATGTTAATTGTTTTTAATATTTTAATTAGTTTGAAATTCTAATTAAAGATGATTTTGCTTCAATAGAAACACAGGCAGAATTTTTGTCAAAATGGGTTGACTTTTTCTTAAAAATGCTAATTTTTTTTATTCATTTTTATATATTTGATTCAAATAGTATTAATAATGTTGCTTTAAACTTTAAGCAATTATGTAAATTTTAAGCAGACAACCATGAAAAAGAGTTCAGTCCAATGAACATGCAATTCAGTTGAAAGTTGGTTCGTATGCAAATATCTCAAACACGATGTCCTAAATGACCTGAGGACTAGCAAAACTCGTTCAGTATGCACGTGCTGTGCAATACACTATAAAAGGAAGAACTAAAGGCATTATAAAATACATTTTCTGCAACGTTCAAGTCAGTACGTACGTGCAATACAGCTAGAAAAACCATCTGGATAACCTTAATCGTGGTAGTATGACAGGATAGCTTGAAAAGATGCAAAATGTGACAGGTGTAGCCCAAGAGTTTAAAATCGATAAAGTGTTGTTTTACGAACTTAGTAAGTTTTAATACCATAGGTACAGCCGTAAAAAAAAGGTTGAGGGTGGTTGACCAAGAAAACCACATCGATCAGTATATATTCTTCAATTTTTTTATAATATTATATATCGTTATTCAGACGAAAAAGGGGGGTTGTTATCAGTCGATCAGTCAGTGATTTGTAATCATCAGATTGTTCAGTAGCTACGTACTACAAAAGGAGGACAATGATGTCCTTTACTCTGGAAAAATGCCATCTTAAAGGCGACTTATTCATCCTCCGGCTTGAACACTGCATCCCACTAATACTAGAGAAACAGACCGTTACCGTTACTATGTCTTGGCAAGGGGGAGGCATTATGATGAATGAGAGGACTAAGCTGCTAATTTTCGGGAGAATTACTGTTAACTAAAATCGGTATTTTCCCCCAAGAGATCCTCTCTCGCTGTTCTCAATTGACAGCATCTTTCTTCTGAAGGCCATTTGATGCAGACTTCGTTTTTATGAACGATAATACATGGCTACATCCTATTCGTACTGTTGACGAGCTTCTAGAAAGTGAAGATATCTTTAGAATAGATTGTTCAGCATTCTCGCCATATTTAAATCCTATGGAACATGTCTAGGATACTTTAGAAGACATCTTTTGTTAAGATTATATCCGAAGGGCGAACATCCAACAACTGAAACATACGCTCATTGATGGGCATTCCTACTTCAACAGTTGTTAGATTTGCTTGTAATGAACATGGAGAGAAAGGACCAGGAAAATATTGCAATCAAGGGATGTCATATCCCTTACCAAAGGGCATCTCCTCTTGATAGGGAGGCCTTCGTACCAACCCTCCTACTCTTTTGAATAAACCTCTTTTTTTGTTTTATTTCATACTGCATGCATTCTATTCAATTTTGCATTAGTATGCTTTCTGTACAAAAATACTGTCTCTTTAATTAGAATTTTATGTTTCCCAGGAGATTTCTAGTGGAGTTGCTTAAAGTTACAGTCATTACTTAAGTTTTGCGCACCAGTGGAGTTAAAATACATTAATTTTCCCTAAATTAACAGAAAATAGAAATATATATATATATATATATATATATATATATATATATAACAAAATGTATGTACGAAATTAAGACTGTAGGGATTATTTATGGTAGCAAAAATATATTGTAATAGCCAATGCATTAAAATAACTTCGAAGCAGTATTTGCCAGAAGAAATGAAATAGAAGACATTTGGGGGATTAGAGGCAATTCAAATTTGACAGGGGTGACCAAATGGTTAAATGTGTGCTCATAGTGTTTGGCAACAATTTCAGCAAAAAATGCATCTAGCACTTGTGTTAGGCATTTGATAAAAAAAAAATAAGGCTAATGCCAATGATAGATATTTACAATTAAGCTCAGAAAAACTAGATTTCCATTTCTTGTGTTTCACGTAGAATAGCGAATACCGAAGTCTATATCTTCTTCATTCTTATGACGGTGAATAGCTGATAATTTTAAGATGATAATGTTATACCACACAAGGGTGATATCATGGAAGATTAATTTTAGGAGCAAACATTTGAGTGCAAAGAGGAATCGAAATTGAATGAGAATTTGTCTTTCTACTGACCTCATTGGCAGCGTAAGCGATCTGCTACTGTATTCCTTCGCGGAGGGATCAAATGTGTACTGAAGATACTTTTCCTACACTAAACTGACCACTTCAATTTGTCAGTTTCATACAAGTATTGATTTCTAAATCCTCATAACCGTTTGGTTAGTTGTTTTCATGTTACTTTGTACCTCACTATACACTGAAGTGACAAAAGTCAGGGGATAGCAATATGCAAATTTTCAGATGGCAGTAGCATCGCGTAGAACAGGTATAAATACGCAGTGCTTTCAGAGCTTTCATTTCTGTTCAAGTTATTCATGTGAAGAGGTTTTGACGTGATGATGACCGCACGACGGAATTAACAGACTTTGAACGCGGAATGTTAGTTGGAGCTAGACGCATGGGTCATGCCATTTCGGAAATCGTTAGGAATTCAACATTCCCAGGTCCACTGTGTCAAGAGTGTGCCGAGAGTATGACATTTCAGGCATAATATCCCACCATGGACAGCGCAGTGGTCGACCGCCTGCACTTAACGACCGAGACCGGCGACGTCTGCAAGAGTCGTAAATTCTAACAGACAAGCAACACTGCGTCAAATAACCGCAGAAATCAATATGGGACGTACAAGGGACTTGTCTGTTAGAACTGTGCGGAGAAATTTGGCTTTCTTGGGCTATTCCAGCAGAAGACCGACTCGAGTGCCTTTACTGACAGAACGACATCGCTTGCAGCGACTCTCGTGGGCACGTGAGCATATCGGTTGGTCCCTAGATGAATGGAAAACCGTGGCCTGGTCCGATGAGTCACGATTTCAGTTGGTAAGAGCTGATGGTAGGGTTCGAGTGTGGCGCAGACCCCACGAAGCCATGGACCCAAACTGTCAGCAAGGCACTGTTCAAGCTGGTGGTGGCTCCGTAATGGTGTGGGCTGTTTTTTCATGGCATGGACTTGGTCCTCTGGTGCGACTGGACCGAACATTGACTGGAAATGCTTATGTTCAGCTACTTGGAGATCACTTGCAGCCATTCATGAACTTCATGTACCCAAACAACGATGGGATTTTTATGGATGACAATGCGCCATGTCACCGGGCCACAACTGTTCGCGATTGGTTTGAAGAACATTCTGGACAATTCCAATGAATGATCTGGCCACCTAGATCGCCCGACATGAATCCCATCGAGCATTTATGGGACATCATCGAGAGGTCTGTTCGTGCCCAAAATCCTGCACCATCAACGCTTTCACAATTATGGACGTCTATCGAGACAGCATGGCTCAATATTCCTGCAGAAGACTTCCAACGACTTGTTGAGTCCATGCCACGTCGAGTTGCTGCACTTCGCCGGGCGAAAGGAGGGCCGACACGATATTAAGAGGTATCCCATGACTTTTGTCACTTCAGTGTATGTTCTATTCTTTGTCCAAGTTTGTTAAAATCAACATTTATGTTTGTAATTTTCCTATATTTATGGAAATCAGTGTCGTTAAAAAAACACAATTTAACGACTTTCAAATAAAATCGTCAGTTTAACTTAATTAATGTTGAAATTAACGATTTTGTCGTTAAAATTCCAATTTATTCTTTATTTACAAAAAAATGAAAACTAAATTATTATTACTAAAAATATTCGCACTGAATTTGTGTTTTTAATCCTTCTAATAATTTCTTAAAACTAATAACTTCTTCGTTTATTAGTCTATATTATCAAACAATTATCGTTATTTAAAGATTACATTTTCTTCTTTGTAAAAGGTATCCCAATTCGCATATAATATTGCTGCTTTGAAAAAACTCTTTATTATTTATTCGATTTGAGATGAATACAATCTAAAGAACTATTAAAATTTATTAAACCATATAAAATCCATATCCCTTATTTATCTGACAATTTATTTTCAAGTTTAAATTTATTCTTATTTTACTTGCGCTAAAACATTCATTTACGTTGGCAAACTATCAAAGATTCGAAAACACAGAGAAAATGTTTCAGTTAATACGTGCTAGAATTCAAATAAAATAAGTAATTCTTTTAGTGTGATATTTAATGAGATGCTTAAAGTCCCCACGGCATTTTTGGATAGGAGAAAAGGCTATTACAATTTAGGCATTTATTCTGGCGCATATTTTCCTATTATGCATATTACTTATTCCCTAACGTAAAACTATTTTTGTCTAGTTTGATATAAATTACGTATTTATCTAGAAGTGGAAATATTTTTCTAAATATTTTATTTTATCAAATACATAAAAACTCTTTCATAGCGGCTTAAAGCAATCAAGTTCTACAAAGTTAGAAGTAATGAAATATTTTTCAAAGTTGAGGGAGTTTTAATATAGGAGAAAATATGTTGTTAGGTTAAACTATAGAAAATTTATAATTTATTAAAACTATAAAACATTTCTGAAGTTTAAACAAATAATTTGCTTGATTTTAATCTTGCTGCATTCGTAGAAAATCTTAATTAATCTGCATGAAATGAATTTTGTAACATATTTAAGTATTTATTACATAATGCATTAACTTATATTTTTAATACAACAACTTCTCTTAAACCAATAAAAGTTGATAGAATAGATAATACTCAATAAAAAAAGCACTGCAATCATATTACAAAAATGTTTAAGAAGATTTCTATTTCAATTAATAAAATGATATAATAGCATGCATTTTATATAGTTGTATAGTGAAATTTAATTGTTTTAGTTTTTAAAATTTGCAGTACATCTTTTTTATCATTTTTAATTAAAAGAAATGTTATTCAGTTAATACAGAAAATTAAATGATTGTTTTGAAAATTTAAATTTATAAAAAATTATGTTAATAGAAGAATGTTTATTTAAATTTATAAGAAATCCTCGGTACCACAAAATACAACAGGAGGCTTACAGGAGTAAGTATCAAACAAATCCATGACAAAATAATATAAACATCAAATAAATAATAAATTTAAAAGGACACATGGCAAAAAGAAAATTAAAGAAATTTAACAAATATCAAAATAAAAGTTAAAAAATTTTCAAAATGTTGTAAAAGTATGCTTCTTATTAACAAAAGTTTGATGGGACTTTTTGGAGTATTAGTTCTTTCCTTAAAAATGTTTTTAGGATGTTCAAACTTGGAGCAGCTAAAAGCGATATTCTGAGTTATTAAATTATATTAATTAAATTATATTAATTAATTATATTAAATTTCAACAACTTCAAATAGCAAGAAAGCACGTCGGTGATTCAGCGGAAAATATACTACAGAAATATGTTTAAAGTTTCAGATAACCGCCCCTATAAAAATCCAGGTTTTTGTGAGAAAAATCGAAAATTGTTTTATTTTAAAAAACCGTTGTTTTAGAATTCTTCTAGAACTAGACGATGAATGTCACGGAAGAAATTACATAAACTTTGGCATGTATGAAAGTATTTTGTGTACACTAAACATAAATAAGTCGAATAATAAATAGTGAATAAATCGAGCTGTTTCATCACGAACTATTGGGACACTGAATTTAGGCATTCCAAACTTTACACTGAATGTCTGTATTTTTGCTACAAACGATAACAGTCATAATAATATTTTCAGATTCTAATGAAATTTTACTATATGTTTTTAACGATGTTATGTATGCACTGAACTAAAATGTTTTAAAGAAGTTTAATTATAGCATTTTTGTTAAAAACATTTTTTTCTTCTATTTTTGCACTAAATGACTCGATGGGCTGTAACTCAGCCATAATCCAGAGCAGTATCAATCTTTTAATTCATTTCTTGCATAATAGATATATGTCTACTTTTAAGCAAGTGAATGTGATATGTTGTACATATTCTTTTAATTAGGAGTCTTCGCATAAAGTCAATTAAAGCCTTTTTGTCAATTTTTGCTACATTTGCTAATTTTAGCAAAGCATTTTAGTTTCATGTTTGTGAATGGCTTATAACCTAATTTAACAATAGCATCAAAAACAGTTTCATAAACATTTTGACTCTCAAGTCAGTTATTTTTAAAACATATTCCATCTGTATAATGCAATGTATTTAAAAAATAATTTAATGGTAAGAAATTTACGATGCATTAAATACCCACAACTAACCAAAAATACAAGCTTCTTGTCATTTCGAAAATTACCGCATAAAAATTCCGAAATAAAAACCCATCAAGATCTACTGAGAGCCATGGAACAACCTACTTACACCAAGTGATAAATCATTCTTAACAATATCCTAAAAGAATAACCTCCTTCTAGCTTACGAATTAACCTCTTTTTGTTAGTTACCGCATTAAGCACCATTACAAATGAGTGGAAAAATCATTGAACGTATTCGCAATTAACCAAAAGCTTCCATTATCTTGTTACTAGCTTCATAATTTAGAGAGGGGTATATAATTAATCAATGAATGTTGCAGGAGGTTTCCATAATCTGCTTACATTATCTTTGGCATTTTGTGTACAAGAAATAACTAAGAAACGATATCAGTAAATAGGGGATTAAAAAGGATTGCGTCAAACGTAGGTATTTGATTTATAACAGGGATGCAAAAAATTATTAAGACTAAGATTAGTTAGAATTCTTATAGGGTAGCAAAAATGATATTTATGTAGATTATGTTAGGCGATCTTATTTAGATTTATCAAATACTGTTAACTTTCGGTTAAAAATCAAAATTTATTTAATGCATTATCTTACATTAAAATTAACAGTTGTTTTAAAATTTGATTCAATTTTTGTAGCAACCAAGCATTAAATTGATCTTTTAGTATCTTTTAGTATATTTTTTTCCGATTTTTTTCTTTACATTATATGAGGACTCAAAGATGTTTACACATTTTCAAGGAAGAATTTGAATTGCTCTTCTTGACACAACGGTATTCAATTTATTCAATTCAATTTTTCATTCAATTTATTAGTTGTAATCTCCCATTCCGCAGGTTAGTTCTCAAACTCACATTCCTTTGCATAGAAATAAGTTGGAGTTATGATTTGTTAGTAACTTTTATAAAAAAAAAAATGACTTTGCCAATAAATCTGATTTGAAAATCCCTTTATGTATGTATGCAATCTCTTCAATTTATATAGGATGATCCAAAAATTACTTTAAGAGGTGACAGTACAAACAAACTATTTTATCAGAGAATGTGTGGTTAGAAGGGCAATACAAAGGCGTTAGAGCAGTTTTTCTCAAACTTATTTGTCCTACCGCCTTCTTTTGAGGAAAAAGTTCTCCAACGCCTGAAAATCTACCTTGTTTAAGCGAACATATTAAAGTATATAATTATTAAGTTATAGTAAAGTAAATTGAGTTTTTTTTATCCATCTAAATTTAAAAAAATAATAAATAAAGGTGATGTAAATAAGACACAAAACTTGAAACCCTAAAATTATTTATTAAAATCAACTATAGTAACACTCGCCTCACACACAGGAAATTAAGAAAACAAAAGATAACATAATAATAATAAACAAGATGAATAACATTAAACATGATCCTAATGAGAAGGATGAACCTGGACGAATTAGTCCTCGACACTTTTTTTTTTTTGTCAGCAGTATTCTTATATGGCCGTGATCGGAAGAAGGGATATTAGTGTAAATATCTTATTTGAATGGTGTAACAACTCAAATCTATAATAATAGCCTAACATTTCTCTACTAATGTGAATACTATATATTCTGGATATAGCAATAGTAAAAGAATACCACCTCACTCAATAAATGACTTAACTAGTGAACACAACCTAGTTGAATTTGAATTACACCTTGGTTTTTATCTCCCATTACCTGTGGTATCATGGTAACTATAAACTGGACAATATTTAACGGCAACCATGGAACCATACTGGGAAATTCAAACATAAATAATGCCAGTGAAATATAATCCGCCATCCTTAAATTCATCGGTCTAATCACCTCTTCAATCAATCTGGCGAAAAGGCTAAAGAAATTAAAGCCGTCAATATTAAACTACCCTTGAATATTCATAAGAAGATTAAAAAAATCACCTAAGATCAAATTAGCAACACACTATATATCCATATATCCAACCTTCAAGAGGAAGCTAGACATCCTAAAAAACAGAAATCAAACAAAACAAAAATACAACAAATTGAATTCGAAGTAAATATTTCAACCCTGATGACAATTTTTATACTGAATTAACAACAAATTCAAGAAATTCCTCCGAATTCATTCATTGTTGAGCCTACTAGCATGAAATATGCAAAGACAGACACGAAAATATTCTTATGAAGAATTTAGAACTCTCTTTTCAGGAAAGTTCTCAACCCTGCGACTCATTGCGCAAGTTGAATCGCACATCCATAGATTTTTAAATAACATTAATTCCTACTCCACAGCTTTTTCTTATTAACTGAACTATACTTCTTGTCCCGATAAAATTCTTAACACAGCACTTATTAGTCAGCTCATTAATGCAATCCTATAGAACTAAACTATGCACCAAATGCATATTTTTATCGGCCTTCAAAAAAAAAAAAAAAAAATCATTCAACTAATCATCAACTAACTCGGGGTGGTTAATGTTAATACGAAAGTTTACAACAACAAACAATTAATCGGTGGAATTTTCTTGGATGCAAACTAGGCGTTTGATCAACTGTGGCACGATGGCCCAATAATTAAACTAATTAAACTGAACATCTTAAAATTTATCATTCTAATCCTCAACAGTTTTCCAAAGAACAGAAAATCTGCATAAATAGAGAATTTTAAAACTACGACAATATTAAAGCAGACATTCTTAAAGGCAGCGTTCTGAGCCTTATTTTATATGCAATATGCGCTTACGATTCCCTAGCTCATCTCTAATCAGAACTTGTTCATTTGCAGCGATATTACTGCCTTAACGCAGAGAGCTAAAATTAATTACATTATCTCATCTCATAAAAACTTCCTTCAGCGGATTAAAGAAGGTAAACTAAATGAAGAATCATTGTCATACGGAAAATCAAATGCAATTCTTTTCCGAAAAGGGCACACTAACACCAACTACAACTTAACTACATTGTTTAACAACTCATAATATGGGTTAAAGAAGTCAAATATCTCGGTCTAATCTTAGACAGCAAATTCACTTTTAGAAGTCATATCTAGAGCATGAAGAAAAATTCTTTTCAACAAATTTCACCTCACTTTACCTCTAATCGGCAGATACTCAGAACCATTTCTACAAAATAAACTCCTGCTTCAGAATTAAGCAATAAATCCCCTTATATCTGTAACCTTACATCACTGAGAAATAGAAAAATGATACTTCAAAATAGAATTCTAAAAATTATTACTAGTACACTTTAATTAATCGAAAACAGTGTTATCTATCTCAATATAGATGATATGAAACACACATTGCAAAATTATCCCGAAATTTTTCATCAGAATCATTAAACATACAAATCCATTTATTAAAAAACAAGTATTCCTCGCTCACAACAATAAAAAAAAACATATCTATATTCATATTCAACTACAAAATAAACTCTACTGATAAATTCATCATAGTAGCCACTGCATCTACCTGCCACAATAATTATTCTGCAAAATGCAAAGGTAAATGTTTTTTTCTACTACAGTTCAATACATTTTCTTTTAATTTAAATGTATTTTAATTTTCTTTAGTTTCTTTCATTAATAATATATTTTTTTTTTTTCATTTTTTTCTTTAATTTCTTTTAATTTTGCTTTTGTTTTATTACAGTATTTTCTTTCTTATTTACTAATCAACAATTTTCTAATTTTTTTTTTTTTTTCAAATCACATCACTTTATTCTAATCCATTCATATTTGACCCTATTTGTCTTGGCTGAGCAAAAGGGTTTTGAAATAGTCAAGCACCAGTATTAATCTTTGATTGCAGTTGATTTTTTTCAACAAATTTATGACTGCACTAAACACACATTTCACTAAATATGATGAAAGAAACTTTTGGAACAAAAACGTAAACTTGTACGAAGAGCGTTTTTAAATTCTCTATTTCACCACCCAATTATTTCTGTTCAATCCCCCAAATACACCTTTGGAAGTTAAACCTTAATGAGCGGTAACGTCCACATTGCGCTTGAGCAGGGGTCTCCAAACTACGGCCCGCGGGCCAAATCCGGCCCGCCAGTGTCATCAATCCGGCCCGCGACAGCGAATAGCTTATTGTTGCTGTAATAAGTTGGATAAAAAAAAATCAGATTGATAATAGCTCGATTTTATACTTGCTAGGCAAGCATAATACGCAGAAAATTTAACTTAAGCATAACAACTAACAAATAATTGAAATGAATCCCACTATCATCATAAACTATTGTACATCCCGCGGTTATCCTCGGTAGTTATGTTGGGGTAAAGAGTATCGCATATGTATGTATATCGATGTTTGGAATGTATATATCCTGAATCAAACATATGATTTTTATCCTGAAAATCCCTCAGGAACGGAAAAACTAAACTAACGCGAATGAAACCGTGGGGTATCCACTTGTAAAAAATACTAATGAGATTTATGTAATTGTGATTTTTCACTGACGATAGTTTGTAGTTGTGGGTCAATTTTATTTGTACCAATTATTAAAAGAGATTTAAGATGCTCATCGGTTAACTTAGATGTGTAAACATTCTTTGTGTACTTTATTTTCGAGAATGAAGAGAATTTAGCAAGCGTATGCTCGCTTAGACCATGTACTCAGCGACTAGTCTAGAAATTATAGATAATGGCAGAAAAATTAAAACGGTTTTGGCCCTTGGTACTTACTGGAGTAACCAATATGGCCCTAAGGCTGGAAAGTTTGGAGACCCCTGCGCTAGTGGATACATGGCGGAGGAGACAAGGCGAAAAAGCAGGTTTAATGAGAAAGAATTATCTTGTGCTGGACTAGTTGAACATGTTATGGATGCATCCTTTTTCCTTACCTCATATTTTGTTGCTTTCAAGTTTTAAACCAAGGCTCGTGTACTTAGCACAACTTACATCCGACCTTGAAGTGACCCGTTTCCCATAGCTGCAATATTTTGGGATGTTTAGGAAAATTGCTACTGCTGTGGGCATTTCTGTAAATGAAATAAAGCGGTCTTTCCCGCATTCTTCAACTGCTCCGAAGCATTATTGCTCAGTGGGAGAGACTCTTGCCGTCAATGGCTTTTATTCACCATGAAGCACATTTACATAATGATTCTAGAGATGATATTTAAACACATTTACCTGGTAACTGACAGTAAAAGGAGTTTTCAGAGTAAGTGTTTCCTTTTATTTCGGACCCTGCATTCTATAACGAAATGTGCTTATTTTGTTGCCTTGAAGTTTTGAAACACCCTGTATAATTTTGATAAGCAGTTTGTCAGTATTGAACTCCTGCTGAGGAGAGCCGATCTCAAATTAACGCGTGTGTTATGCATTCATGAGTTTAGGGAAAAAATCTTTATTTTACTTCTGTCTTTTTTTTTTTACCAAAAACGGACATTATATTTTCGCCCTTTCCTTCAGATTTGAAATTGTAAATTGAATATTGGTATGCTAAGCAAACTTCCTAAAAAACATGGTACTATATCATAGGCGTTGATTAGTTAAAATGATTTTTTTAAATTATATTTTATTTTTCAAGCTACTTCATGTAAAAATATTAAGATACAATCCTCTTTTTAAAAATAATATGACTGTTTAAAGTAATAATTGTTTTAAAAATACAAATTTGTGTTGTTGGTTGTGGTGTAATAAATTAGAAAAATCTCATTCCTAGGTTAAGTACACAATTTATAATAATGGGGATGTTTTTTTTTTAAATTAATTATTTTTGTTTGCAACATTTTTGCTGAAAACAGAACAAAATTATTTTTTTTAGCAAAATTCAATTCAAAATTCAATTTTTTTTTTAGCAAAATTCAATTTTTTTAGCAAGTTCCTAAAAAACTAAACTAAATTGATATTTTAATTCTTAATAATATGATTTTATCTTTCGAAATCTGCTTTGTACCCGACAATAAAAATATAGTGAGAGAATTGGAATGACAGAAAATCCTAATTAGACAGGGAAAATCGTAGAGATAAACGAAATTTTTTCATTGCTACGGAGAGATTCACTAACATTTTATTAAAGTTGCTTGATAGAATTAAGTCTTAAAAGAATTTCTGATTTATTTTCTCCAAAAAATATGTCGTTATAAACATCCATGAAAGTCCATACCCAAAATTAAACATATTGAAGTAAAAGGCGAAATTCTAACTTAGATTGTGACTATCTTATTCAAATGTTTCAAAAAATGCTTTCTTTTAACGCTTAAAGTTTTCCCCTAAGTTGGCTATTTAATATTCAACAATATCAAGTCAAAAATTTCACTTGTGCAATATTTTATTAATGAATTAGGAATTGATTCCAGTTATATAATATTAACAATCAGTTTATATTTATATACAATATCAGTTAAACTTCGTATTTTTTGTACTTAAATAATCGTGCAAAAAATATTAATTTATAACCAAAATAAAATATTTAAAATTGAAAAAAATATTGGAATAATTTTTGTAATACGATGAATATTATCTACGAATATTTATATATCTAACAACAGAGTTATTTTTATAATACACCTATGGATATACAAAATACATTTTCATATCATCATTTGTTCATTTTCTGAACCGAATGGATTTTCGAATCGATTTTTTTAATATTTATACAATTGTATAGGTACTTGTGATTTACAAAATTTAATTTGAAGAGTAACATAATACATTTCCTGTGCCTTATTTATAATAATAAAATCGCACATTCGGTTGCATTTTTATATCCAATAGCATTGAAAACTATTTTACTAAAATAATCGAATGCTCAAATTTGATAATTAACTCAAGAATTAAAATTTTTAAATTTTTTAAAACCTTAATGGAATAAATGTTCAAATATTTAACAGAACAGATCTACAATGCATCACAAAAGTAAAAAAAAATTGGATTTGATTTTCATTTTGACTTAAATATTTATAAAAATATGTTTGTGAAGCGTGGATATTGTTCGGCAAATAGTCACGAATCTTTTCTTCTATGTTATAAAAAAAAAAGAGGTTTAAAATTGACAAATTATGCAGAAAAATTACTCATCAAATTATTTATTAAATATGAATAATCTATATATTCCGCAATGAATTATAATAATTTCTTGTTAAAATATTTTGTACAATTAGAAAGTAAACCTAAATTTCACTTTTGTTATAATTTAAAACATTAAATTCATTTATTGCTTTAGGTTAATTTAATTTTTATTATAATTTTTTATTTCTTTAGATATTAAATTTTTATTTTTATAAATTTGATTATGATTAAATTAACTGATTGTGACATTGCTGAAAACTAACTCTTGCTCAAGTTTGTAATAAAATTTTTATAAATGAATCTTATAAATACATATATTTTAATAGTTTATTTAAATAATTCTATAAAAAATGAAGAGTGGATTTGTAAAACTGAAGAGCTGGAACCCGAACAAATTGATATGCACGTAAACAATGTCGAACTCTACTAAAGCATTGGTAAACTATGCCGTTCATTAAACAAGCACTATTTATAAGCGAATTAAAAATCTTTGAAAAGAGATCCATTTGTAAGTTGGCGGCCCACGTTTGATTTTCCAGTTTACTTTGGAACACTTTAGATGAGAAGGGCTTAAAAAACTGTTTTGTTGCACGCCAATTCATTTCCTTCTGTTGTCGAACAGTGATTGCACAAGTTCTAATTAGCAATGAGTCGAAGAGGTGAATGAAACTGATAGACTTTTTTACTCTATTTCACTTTGCTCATCATTTCAAATTCCAGCTTGAAATGGAAAGAAATCAGTTTCGTTTGCGCCATCTCTCATATGTCTTGAATGGGAAACAAAATGATAAATACTACACCAATGGAATTTGAGTGGGGTTTGATGGTAAAAGAGATTTACAATTAAATAAAAGTCGCTGCTATTGTCAAAGAATTCTCATATAAATTGAATATGTCAATAGAATGAACGTTTGTTTTCCAATGCAGATTTCAAACTGAGTGCTCGAGAACAGGAATTATGGAATTCTTTTCTAGTCAATGAAATTAATTATCATTAATTTAAAGTGAAATTTTTAATTGAATTGCGCTTTTATTTATCTTAAATGGTTATCAAATTAAATAATTTATCAAAGCTAAAAGAACTTCACCTGACGACGCAAGGATTCACAAACATGCAAGTGAAGTATAAAAAGATTTTACGCAATAGAATTCTGAAATATTATATTAGATTGAGCTAGAAGTAATGCTGATTTTGAAATTGCAATGTAGATAGCCTTAGACTTGTTGGATTCTAAATGATTCTATTTTTGTTAACAACAGGAAAAAATAATCTTTTATTGCAAATCTTAATATTCCAAATTTACTATGACACAAAAAATTATATAAAATTATGAGATTTTATTTAATTTAATATTAAGATATATTGAAAAATGGAAACATTAAATAAAGAAAAAAAAAGTCAACTGCTGCTAGTATGCATTTTTTATTCTTTTCATTGTAAAGATTTAAATTTCCAGTGAAAATATTTCGAAAGAGTTAAGTAATTTTTATATTTTTATCATACAAGTTAATGTACAGCCAGTTGTAATAATATAATACTATTAATACAGAATATTTATTAAAATAATTTTATACATTTGGTTTTTTATGCATCAAAAAATAAAAATGTGAGTAACAAATATTATAAACACAAATTTTACTTTTCTATTGGTGGAATTAAAAAAATCATATTTAGTTTAATCAAAATAATTTCGTTAAAATTTTTTTTTCAAAAAAAAAAAAAATGTCTGAAGTGAAAATCCTTCTTTCATTAAAAAAAAAAAACCTTTTACATGCTCAAAAACGTTTCATGCATACAAAAAAATATGAATGTTTAATTTAATAAATATTTCAAATTAAAAATTGCAATAACTTTATTAGTTTTATCTTAGAAGAAAAGTGTTCCTCTTTCTTGGAAGCGCTAAAAAAAAATCTTTAAAATCAACTAGCCTGACAGAAGCGTTAAAAACGTTGCCACTTCCATAAAATAGCCAGATCCCGTGTGGATTCCATTCGCCATGAGAAAGGATTCGAAAAAAGAAATGAATGCGAATTGTTACAATTAATTGAAAGCTTTTATTTTGACATAAATAAATATTACTGTTAATTGACAACAGCTCCGATATTAAAAAATAGGATTTCATCCATTTATCAAGTAGTCAATTTTAATCATTATTAGTTTTATATAGGAATGTTCTTTGAAATTTAGGTTTTTCTAAATCAATTTAATTTTAGTTTATACGTTTATCAAAAACGTTGCGTCCATATGAATTTTACTCTAAATTTAAAATGATTATTATTATGATGATGATATTAACTGATTGACTGGTGCAAAGTTTTTATTCGAATATAACATTATTGAAAACGAACTTCGTCAAATATAATTTATTACATTGAAATAGAAAGAAGAAACATTGTAAATAATATTTTTCATTTATTGAAATAAATTAATATTTTTTGTTTTCAATTTAATTAAAAGTAGATATTTAATTAAAAATATATTTAAGTTTACCTTGTTTTTGTACTACAAATTCTTATTATTTCAAAAATTACAAATTTTCAAATTTCTTTTTCTATAAAATTTATTAGTTTTTAAATAATTAATGAAAATCAAAAGGCCGTCTCAAAACCCTCTATTACTATGAATATTAATCACATCTGCAATATTAAATGCAGTTCAATAATAAAGTAAAAACACATAAAACGTTATCAAACTGAAAAAACTCTTAAGTTAAAAATTGATTTCTACTCATATATCATAATAATATGTTGACTCATAAATTTGATATCAGCGCCTAATTAATCTTATTGTACCGTTTATATTATTTTATTTTTACTAGTTGATGTGACACAATGTTGCCCAACTTTAATGAAATAATAAACTTTTAGTTTGGTAAACTTAATAAAAATATATCAGCGATAAGAAATTTAGAGAAAATATACTGAATGCATTAACTTAAACCCTTCAAGACTGTAGAAAGCCAAATAGAAACTTTATTAAGATAATCTACATTTAGTAAAAAAATTAAAAATACAAATTGTAATAGAGCCGAAAATGTATAAGAACCTTTAAGAAAATGATAAGCAAATTAGTAAGTGATAAAGAAAAGATGAAACCAGTAACCATGGGGGTAAATTACTCTATGCTATATTACTTCATGTAAATTGGTATAATATAGAAATCTATATTTATAAAAAATTTACATAAAAGAGGGATAGGTGGGTATTTACACTATATTGAAATAGTGCTGCTCTTCAAGCTACACGTGCTCCCTGGGTTTGAGAAACAACAGCGGTTCAGCCCTTGCTTATGGCATAAAAGATGAACTGTTTCTGTATTGCCAGCTGTGTTAGAACAACAAAAAGAAATCTATATTATTTCTAAATAATAAAATTTGCGAGTAAATCTAAAGTAAAATACCCATGTAAACTGGCAAATGAATGCATAATATACGTAATTTAATTATCTTTTAAAAATGGTTACGATTTTTTAATTTAAAAAAATACTGTAACGAATTTTTAATAATATAATGATAGATGATGAATGTTTTTTAAATCAAAAATGATGATTCTTGTATGCAAAACCGTATCAAAAGACTGACTATAAAAACAACATACACAAATATTTAATTGACTTCGCTACGATTAAATAACAAGTTAATATAAATAACAAAACGATTAACTATTCAAAACGATGAAACGGTGTTGTAAAACGATAGCCAACAATAACTATTATTAAATCAAAAAAATATTTATTTACCAATTTACTTACTAATAAACACTATATTTATGTATTGTAAAATGTATATAAATAAACATTAATCTACATAATATATATGGTTTATATGAGTTACTATGCGTATTTCCTATTCCTAAATATTTCGCAGAGGATTTAAAAGCGTTATTTAAAAATAGAAAAATAAGGTTAATTCAGCAATAATGAATGCCTTATTTATGGCTAAGCAGTCAATGAAACTTGATAAGTTGAAAGAAAAATCCATCTTTTATGTGTAAGAATTTCTCAAACATACATAAAGTCCCAGTGCGGCAAATGGCGAAGGAATTGGTAGGTCAGATGAGCAAAGCTTCTTTGAAGAGAAAGAACTTTTAAGAGTAAATTAACATTTTAAGAATTCAATATTAAAAGTCTCTTTTGTAGCAATTAAATTGCCCTATGACGCCCAAATATACAAACCTCCTGTTTATATGTAGAAAGATAATTAAAATGTGCATTACGCCACAAATTCCTGGAATCAATTGATTGTTTCAACTTTTTTTTTAATTAAATAGTGCAAATAATTTCAGTAATATGTGCTTTAAAATTATGTTTAAATCAAAAATTAAATTCATATAATTAATTGCATGAAAATGAAAATATTTTTCATTCAAAGTAGATGTGTTAAAAGATACAAAGACTTGAAAATATTTTTCTCTTTCGAAATTAAGATTTCGAAACCTTACATTGTTTTAAGTACACATTTGTAAATATTTGTAGTCATTTGACATTCTCACAGCTTTATGTTTTATTTTCAAGTTGTCACATAATTATAGTATGTACACTGTGATGTTTCCATTAAGATTACATATTCTACAATAATTTATTTAAAAATATAAATTTTGAAAATACGACATGAAATGTTTTCCGTATTTGACTTGATACCTACTAAAAGCCAATAATGGTACCTAAGGAATTCAAAAATAGTCAGTACATTTTAAGCATAACTTTGAATACCTTTTTAATAAAAAATTACCACCGTGTTCTGTTGAAAACTATTCTTTGAGGATTTCTTTATACAAAAGCTCACTAAAGGTTCGATTACAAATTATGAAGTAATATTAAATTATAAGTAAATTAAGTAAAAGTATAAGTAAATTAAGTAAACTATGAAGTAATAGTTACCAAGGAAGGAAAAAAAAATATTTTACTGAACGAAAACTTTTCGGAATAATGAAATTGACCGTTTTTACAATTTATAGTTGATCGTTTTGGTCATGAAATAAAGCTTTTTTCTTCTAACAAATTCTTATCTACTTTGAAGCATTTTTCTGTGAATAACAAATTTCCTTTTTGTGAGTAAAAACATATTTTTGATATATATTCGCCTGTAGAACGTAAAGTAATGTTTCGAAAACAAAATCTATCTTACTGACAATGAAAGAGTTTCTGCTATTTTGTGAGCAACTCTAGATAAAGTGCAGTTCTACGCAGCGAAATAGAAGACACATTTTCTGTTATTAACATACATATAAAAAGAAATCAAATTCTATGCATGAAACTAAACATGAAATAACAACTAAAAGCATCTTAACAGACATAAAAATAAGTTTCGCCACACACACTGAAACAGCTACTGTGCTTCAGCTTTTAAAAGAATAAATACAAAACAATTCTATAAAGAAAGGCCAAGGCATTAGATTAATAAAAGTATGTAGGGATAATATAGTAATCAATAATAAAAAAACACAAAAATATGACATCACACGGAGCTAGGACATTTCATGACAAACACATACTGTTTTCTACCGCCCATACAAAATGAAATTAGATCCCTCGGGGTACAGGAAAAAATCTGAGCTTCAAAAATTTTATTTTATGTATTCTTTTTAAATGATTTCTTGTTTTGAAAATAGGTAGCATAGGCCAGACTAATTTCGGAAATAGGAAGAATGGCTTTTTGATGGGTAACCTTACTGATTTCAATTTTATTCAATTCCTTTTCAAATCGCATTTTCGAATCAAAATTTGTGCTTTCGATATATTTCAGGGATTTACTATTCTTTAATCTGTAGAATTTAAAAACCTAGTTTCGAAGGTATCGAATATAAAATTAAAATTTTTTAAATATGTTATTTCGCAGCGTTGAAATACTAATCTTTTTTCCATCATTTCAAAATGAATTTATATTACATTTTACGACTAGAATTCGTTTCACAGTTAAATTAGATTCAAATAAAAACTTGTGTTTTTAATGTTTCTATAGTTTTTTAAATTTTTACTACTTAAAATTTTTTTAAAAATTGAACCTGTATAAGTAATTTCGAAGATATAAAATATTAAATTTAAATTTATTATTAGTGACGGAGAAACTTTTAATGAAAAGAATGAATTTCCTTCGTTTCATAATGCATTGTTTTATTTTACGACTCAAATTCTTTGCTTTCTATATATATGAATATTTAAAGTAAAAGTTAAATTGTTTTTGGACTGGCAATTCTATTTCAATTGTAAATTCTATAAAATATTGGTATCTTCTAATATATAACCTAACAAAGAACATTAAGTTAGAAGTATTTGATTTAATTCCTCAGCTTTAATAAGTAACTAAAAATAGAAATAGTTTTTGAAATTTCATATTTTTTCCAACACTGTAATATTTTGAAATTCAAATGCATTTTGATGAGGTAATGAATATTCTTTAAAATTTATTGCCATAAATTTTATTAATTTATAGATGAAATTGTACAAAATCAGTTCTTCCTAAGTATCTGATATAATTTGAGCGCTGGTGGAATGGATATCCGATTGCGCGAAGTAACAGCTAATAATATTTTTAATTTTCCCAACAATTTTAATTTTGTTACCTTATCGAGGTTTATTGCAAATTAGTTTTGTTTCCAAAATTTTCATTCTAAATGGTCATTATTGTAAAATTTATACTAAAGTCACTTTCAAAATTTCACTAGATGCTTCAGGATAATATAAGGATTCAAAATTTATCATGATTAAAACAATCTATTATTTATCCAATAATGTACTTTATCCAAGACTTGTTTTGTTTTTTTTTAATTTTTTTTTTGATTATGATCTTCAAAAGAATTTGAATGCGAAATTGAAGGGGAAAACTCTGGTATTAGGAAGTTAAAATTTAAATAACATAATGATGAAATATATTAATTTATGGAAATGAATGATTTATATATATGTGATTTGAATTTCGTGTCATTTAGTTTTATAACAAGGTTTATTAAAGATAAGAAATATAACGGTGTGTTGTGCGATTTCCTTTGCTGCCTTTGAAAAATGGAAACTTCTAATAAAATTCTAATAAAATTTGACAATAAACGTTCTGTAATTGTTTGGTTCTATTTTAAACATTGACCTACATTATACAAAATTTAAATTGAAAAAAAAAACCCGCTACCTTTTATCTTGCAATGTTTAACTTAGAGAGGAATATTTTAAACAGATTAACAGATTGATTATTTCTTGTGCTAATATTTATCAGGTCTATTATAGTTTGACTATTGTATAACTGATTATGAATGAATGAATATGTAAGTAGGTAGAGTTGAAAACGGAAGTTAATTTTGAGATCTTCTAAATACCTGCATTAAACTGAAAGCGATAATGCGAATACTATTCAAATCCAACTTCTAAATTGAAGATCTGTTTGAAAGGGACACATTTTATTTTCAAATCAAAAAGCCATTCTTTCAGAAACTTTTCGACACTCAGTAACCATAAAAGTTTTACAGCTGGTGTTACAGAGGGAGTGCAAAAAAGGAGGAATTAAACCTTTTTTTTTCAAATTTTAAGGATTTTTTTGTAGAGGGTCACCTCAATCTACTCACCTCTTGACGAAGGCACTCAGAACTGGCTACCAATTGGTCAATCGGAACCAAAGCAAAAAGCAGGGACATGAACACGTATAAATCATTACTCTGACAGGAGTAGATGATAAAGACAACACGTACTTTCACACACACGCATACAACATAAAGTACATGTAAACAAAAAAGGTTCATTTATAATTAAAATTTGGCTTTTTATGTATTCAGTTTGAAAATTTTCTTTCCTTTTATTTATTTATTATTTTTTTTTTTTGAAATTTCCTACTACATAAAAATGAGGTGCTTAATAGATTATTCTTTTTATTCTTAATAGATTATTTAATAAAACTAAGGTACATAAAAGGAAATTTTTAACTGAAATTCGACGAATTTAGTATAATAGATTTTATCCTATTTTTATTATTATGGAAAAAAGGTTTATTTGTATTTTCAGGGATTTTATTGTAATATTAATTTGACTCCTACTTTCCAAAGTAATATGCCTGACTCTTCTAAACCTTTACATAAAAACACACACAAACACACACATAGAAACATATATGTTATAAATAAAAACAGAATTAATAGAGTTTCTAAATGTAATGAAGATTGATAATATTTTGTTTGTAAACACAGAAACACAAAAAGACAGTTTAAAGACAAACACAAACAGTAGGGAAAACACACAAGACAATGTCACCAGCGTCCCCTTCTCGCCCCACGTATGTGGGGAAAAGGCGGCAGCCAGATCAATTTCACAACAAATATGTTCACACCATTGTCAGACTCGCATGTCCCCCCACTTTTACCCCTTATTACTACTCATTCAACGTAGCTTATTAATGTCACTATCCTGATTCTTTTTCTTAAAAGTCATCTGTTAAAATAATCAAACTCTGTTGTAGGTTCAGACGTATAGAGTTAATTAGGTTTTTATAGAAGGTTAAATAAATTTTAAAATTTCCATCAAGAATCAATTCATCAAAAAATTGAGGATTTTAGATGGATTCATGAATCTTTTGCACAGTTAACATGCATGAATAGGCACTTTGGATTTACATTATCGAATCGTATTCAATTACTTATTAAATATCCTAATAATTCACTTTCATTAAAGACATAAAATAATTATTTTTCATCATGGTCACTGACAATGCTTTTCTTTCAACATAAGTGTTATCACACATTACACACAACATATATGCAAACATAGACAGGCACGCAACAACACATACAAAAACATATAGACAGACACCAGGCTTTGAAACTGCTAGTTAAATAATAATAATAATAAAAAAAAAAGAAAAAGAAAAATAACACTATGTTGAGGTTGCAATTTTTTTCTTTTTCTATTTTATTTAAATGTTATCAAAGTCCTTTTAAAATTAAGAATGATAATTTTTTTGATGAATGATAAAATTGAATACCAACTTTAAATTTTTTTTACAAAATGCTCAAGAATTCTACAAAACTAATTCTTTTGTCTTGAAAAATTTGCAGAAAAGAAATAAAATTTTAGAAATTAATTTCTCTGCTGTAATTAACTAAGTATTAAATGCCTGTAATAAATAAATTCTTAAGAAAAATCAATTAATTTAGTATATCTAAGCAAATTTAAGTACTAAATGAGGAACAAATCCTTCACACGCACCATTTTTTAAAAACACAAATAAATTTTGAGTTTAATATTTCCAATTAATTTCTTGAAAGAATCGTGCATTTAATTTTGAATAAATTCGATTTTAAGCTAAGATCAAGATTTAAGATCATATGGAAATTAAATTCAAATGATACGTTTTAATTGGGGTGACTGCATATTAACAAATGTAGTTTAATTTTCAATTTAATTAATCAAAGTATTGTCCAACAGTTCTGCCTTCACTCCATTTCAGTAGCACTCAACAAAGAAACAGAAAAAGAATAAAAAACAAACAGGCATAAAAACATATAAGGACACACACAAGGCTGCCTGGTGACAGGACGGGATCAGGGCCACATTACTCCCGTGTGATCAGACAGGACATTTGTCACAGGACAACACAAACTGATTCTCTCAATTCACAACACACAGAAACACAGAACACAGAAACATATACAAACATATTAACATTATAAATTATATACTAAGTTACCAATTATAAAGCACATGTATTTACAACGAGTTACGTAGAAGTAAATAAATTTGGGGAGTACTGAAATCATAATGAAGAAACTTCACACTAAAGAAAATACTTTTATATTTTCTGAAGCTAGATACTCAAATCCACCGTTGAAATAAAGTGGTGTTATTTGGGCAGTTATTTGAAAAACCAATATGTAGAACCATGTTCCTTTTCTTCATTTTAAAGACAACGAAGATGTTTTTATGACACATATACCAACCTTTAAGTCAAAGTACATGCTTTGGGTTTTCCAGGTTTTACTGGTAAATTTGTGAATCTCCGTAAACCATTAAGCATGGTGGTCTGAAAATAAATCCAGTAGTGACAATAATTCAGTTGAAGATTTTTTCAAACTGCAAGTATTTAAATAATGTTAAATTATAATAATAATGTTTAACTTTGATGTTCTTTTTTTTTTTTTTAATTATTATGTTACTTGCTCCCTAGAGATAAAAACGCTGTTAATATGCTTGCCCTTATAAATAAAATTTCTTAGTATATTTGGCCCTTTCCACATATATTAGCGAAAGTGCTGTTTGAAAATAGCTTCTTATATTTGAAACTGGGCTAAATAAGCACTATTACAAATAGCATGTTGGGAATTTAACCGACAGTTGTGATGCATAAATAATTCCTTCATTTTATTTCAGACTGTTCGCCCTCTTCTATGATATCTGCAGATATTTACAGCTAAAAACATTCAAACAAGTGTTTTGCACTAATCTTTCTATAGAGGGAAAAGCCCATCGAGAGGTTGAAGAAAGGTGAAAAGTTTGTGAACTTTATCACAGCAATGACATGTA